>JAPMOR010047487.1:151399-180306 GCA_026543865.1 Argiope aurantia | reverse complement strand
TATAATTCTTAGTTTCATATATAATACTAGTTCTGTATAAAATTTTCATTTCAATTGTTTTAAAAGGGACATCGAAAATAGATATTCCGTTTGTTTTGTTTTTCTTTATATTATGAAGCACTTAAAATTTGGGCGCAAATCACATTCAGTGCTTTTCTGAAGACTATAATTTTATACCAGAAAGAGATAGCATTTTTATTGCATATCATGTGAGAAAATTATTGAGAGACCATTCCTGATGATTTCTTATTTCGCTGTAGTTTAATTAATGACGTATGCATTTGTTTCAAATGAAAGATGTTTTATAGGCATAAATTTACTAAAATATTTTCGTGATTCCTAAACAATATTTTTTAAGGAATCAAAAAATAATATAACAATTAAAATAAATCCTATTGAAAAATGGATAAACGTTAACAAAATATTTGTATTCAATAGAAGAAGTAAGAAAACCGATAAAAATTAGTCTTTTTAGTTCAGGATCCCATTATTCTAAAACACACACACTTTCTGATTTTCTTAACATCTTTTAAAAAAGAAATTTCATTCATAAAATTCTGTCTTCTAAGTTATCGGGGAAAAAAAAGCTATAAGAGAGAGGATAAAGCGATAACAAAAAAAAAACTGAGAAACTCATCCTGTCATTCAAAGCAAACTCAAAAAAAAAAAAGGAAGAGGAAATCGCTTACACATCCTTTCGATTTACTGCGGTATTTCCGAAATGTAGGGTGATATTTTGGTAGCTGACTGAGAGTGAAGAATAAGCAATTCGAGATGGTTTCTTTCTGATCTGAGTTTTGCAATACTTTGTATATTCCTTTTGAATTTGTTTAATGGTGAGCTTTTCTTTGTGCATGTAATAATGAACAAATAATTCTTAGGAAAGACTTACACATTTCATCGATCAAAAATCCCTTCAAACTTGTTTCATGTGTTCACTATAAGATATCTATTCTCTATGAGAAATAAACTCGTAAATTAAGCAGTTAAAATTTCATTCTTTCTTGGTAGAGCTATTTTCTTTATTTATCTTCCCATACTGATAATAATTTGTAATTCTTTTATTTTACCATCCCATCTATGATTTGATGTTAATGATGGACAACTGTTAATAGTAACATTACTGGAAAAGGGAAGCTGCCTACAAACATCTTTCATTGCTATGACAAAAGATGTATTTTACAAATATGAAAAATTATTGCACTGCAACTGCAAGATCTAATGACGTTTTCTCTAACTTGATAACTCTCTGCACTAAAAATAAATCCCATTTTTTCTGATTATTTCATATGGTATTCAGTAACACTTCTTATATACTTTTTTCAAAAGTCTTTTTATATATTAATTTGCATATGTAGATCATATTTTTATGCTGCACCTTCGATTATTTTGCAATCTCATCTCAAAGATTCTTCAGATTTTTATAAATCTGAAATCAGATGTTATTTTTATTTCCTTTACTATCCCACATTTTTGCCAATATTTTGACTTTACCAGCAATATTTTATGCTGCATTTTGCTTTGTTTAAGCTTAATTTTGCTTTTTTTCAGATATATTTGATGCTCAGAAGGTTTAAATAAATTCCTTATTTCTAATGTAATTGGAATTTTTATGACAAAACATTATATTGTTATGAGTGACTATAGTCAATGAATAAGATTTAATAATGTTTGATGCAAAAGCCTTACAATTAATTGCAAATATTTTTTTCTTCATTCCTTAAAAATTCTTTTGAAAGCTATTATTATTTTTGCAAAGATAAATTTTCAGCTTAATGTAGCACTATTATTGTCTACGGAAGGGGAAATGAAAATAAATTAAAGCATATTTTTGTGCTCGTTATGATTTAGTCTGTTTTAACAAGAGAAGAATCTGATCCAAAAATTTGCTTTCTATTGCAAAGAAAAAAATGAAGTGAACTTTTACTGAAACAAAAATTGTTTATTTTTCCCTTTTTCATTTAATATAGAACAAGGAAAACAAAATCTCTATTGTTGAACAAAGGAAACAAATATGTTATTTATGTTCTTTATATAAATAAAGAAACAAAGAAACTAGAATCTGCAACCGAAAGAATATTGTTTCTTATATTGAATTAATATATATATATATATATATATATATATATATATATTAAATTTGACACTCCCTTAATATGTCAAAAGGCTAACATAAGAAAAATAATCTTATTACGTGCTTAGAAGCATAGAAAAATGAATACAGCTTCTGTTAAAAATTAAAACACAGAATTTGAATCTTCTATATATTTATGTTCAATCAGCAGCTCATAGATAAAAATTCATTCTGCATCAACAAAGTGTCATCACTCATCTTCATTTTAAGAATAACTCATAAACAGGGCATTTTTATTGAACAAGATATAAGTGAAATAAAATTATTAATAACAAAGCAGGAATTGAAACACGTAAGAACAAACAAATAACTACTATTACCCTATTTTCCATATCTTTAGTAACCAAAAAAATTAAATGTGCTCACAAATTAAATAGGAGTTCTCAAGATAAAGGAAACTTTTCAATATTTTTCAAAACTGAGTTCTAGGAGACCATAGAGACAGTTTTAAATGGTATCCTTTCTTTACACATTTAGTGAATAGAATAAACGATTTGCAGCTACATCCATTTTAGGAAGAATTACTGAATTTCGAGGAAAAGAAATGAACGCCAGAAGCGGAGAAAACTAATTACCAGGACAAAAGAGTGTTCTAGATATCGAATAATAGATTGTTATAGATCCCTAACCCTCAGATGGAATTTCTAATAGATTCCTGAACTGCTTGTACATCAAAAAATATTAATATTTTTTCGTAAGAAATTTGATATTATCCTAACAGATAGAAAAAAATTTCTTGTTTATCTAGATATTAAATCATCTATTGTAAATTGTGTCAAAAATTGTGTCGAAAATTATATATTTTAGTAAAAATTATATATTCAATGCCGTTTAATTAAACCTTAAAATAAGTAAGCATCTATCTAAAATTCGTTTCCTAAAAATGATTTATTTCTCGCTATTTATAACTTCACAACATGGAAGAACGGGCTTCGCTCCTCATGATTTTTTTTTAGTTGAATCGTAAATAAAATCTCATCCTATGGCTCTTTTAAAGTTACAAACGTAATATAAATAAGTTGCAAACGCAGGATCGAACTTGAGAAAAAGAACTTACCCGCCCGACTTAACTTAATCGACCGAACTTAACCACTCCTCCACCTCTGTGCATTGCTTATGTAGATCATGTATAACCATATGCCAATATTAAGTTCCAAAAAAAATGTGTTAATTTGTGTAAAATCGAGTTTTTTTTATTGAGGCAAGACACCTATACACTATACAGATAAACTTAAAAAGCAAAATTTCTTTTAAATATAAATTTTGATCCACATTTTTGGAGTCGTTTCTATATATATATATAATTTCCTTAATTTATTTTCATTGCTAATACAAACCTTGGCTTGTTCTTTAAAAATATTTTTATTTGAAACAATTCTTACTATTATTTTTGGATCTAGAATGTTGAAAGCTTCATTTAATCATGTTAAGTGGACTTTCCTTACATAGAAAAGAAAAAAAATTACAAAGAATAAGAAATAAATTTGAACAATCAGAAAACGAAGAATATTGTTTTCTCCTTTTAATTAAAATATAAATTGATATATCTTTGTAAATTAAGTTTGAAACACTCTTAGTCAAATGCAAAAAAGTAAAGGACTCGAAATTTAATTTATTTTACCATGGAGTATTTTTAATAAAATAAAAATTTAATTTGATTCTTTTTATCATCAAACCTAAAACAAGGCACAAAAGGCATATTATTTTACATAGGAATCCAGTCTGTTATTTTATATATTAATATAATCCCTTAACTATTGTCAAATTTACTATAGAAACATTTATAAAAGAAACTTGAAGAACTTTAGAGTGAAGGGGTATTATTATTTTTATTTTTAATAAAAATGTGAATTAATATATCCTTATAAACTAAAATGAAATTTTTAATCAAAGTACTGAAAAAAATGGAATACAAACTTCTTATTACAAATTAAGAAGCATAGAAAAATTAAGATTACATATGTGGTCTATTCTTTTCTTTGAATTGCCACTTAAAAAAAGCAATTCATTTTACATAAAATTGTATCAAAATTCTATTTAATTTCAAAGCAACTCCTTTACAAAATAAAGTAAAATACCTTCTTTAGAAAAGAAGTTTGATAGGACAAGAAATAACTTATAAAATTATTGCTAATAGAGAAGTTTTTAGTCTTCTCACATGTAATATATAAAGCAAAATATTCAGATTAATCTCTTATTCACTACAACTTGAATAATCAGATTGTTAGATATGCTCCAAGCATAAAAAGCTAATTTAAAAGAAAAGAAAAGAACTTTTCAATATTACTCCAGAATTCAGTTCAAGTAAACCACAAAAACCATTCCAAATGTTTCATTTCTTTGTAGAATGGGTAAACAGAATAAATGACGGACGTAATACATTCATTTTAATCAGAAATAGAGAATTCTAGCTATAGTGAATTACTACAAGCAACGAAACCATAAGCACAAGAAACTAATTTCTGGACAAAGGTATATTTTAGATATCGACTAATAGAAAATAAATGATTTCAGATTTTAAGTGAACTTTCAAATATTCTGGAACTGTCTATTTATTGCCAGATACCAATTATGTTCTTTTTTTTTTTCAAAAGGAAAACTGAAATTATCTCTCAGATTTATCGAAAAAATGTGCAAAAGCAATTCGTTGTATTCTTAAATGTTAAAAATTCGATTCTAAATTATATAATCAGGCGGTATGTAAGCTAACTATAATCTTGTCAGCAATTAGAAAAGCGGTTTTGTTACCTTAATTACCTTATTTGAAAGCTTTAGTATATAAATAAAAATAATTTCTAACGTTTAAAAAAATTGGAGAAAGAAAGAAATCTTATAAAATTCAAATAGTCTGCATTTAATCACAACCTATATTATTGAATACAAAATGAAGAAGAAAAAATTTCAATAAAATAATTTTTAGATAATATCTTGGTAATTTAAAATTTGAATTTTAGGATGGAATTTACTAAAGCTATTACTAAAAAACATTACAAACTATTACTAAAAGTTTTTGAAGAAATTTTAGTAATAGTTTTGAACCATGAAATTCCATTGTAAATGTTTGAGATATATTTCACCTGATTCGTTTAGCCTTTTGCACAAGTTCTAATGTTTTTTTTAATCTGTTTTTTTCTTTCCTGCTGTTAATATAAATAATCTAATAAATTATTTATGACCATTATCAAGAACAGGATTAAATAGATTTATTTAAAGAAAAATATTGCATATTAAGGAAGGCATTTTATTTAGTTTTGTTCCAAAAAAATTATTTATTTCGCTTGGAAGTATTGTAAATGCTGTTTTTACAAAAATTAAATTTTGAAGAGTTTTTTAATGATTCGATCCGTTCTGATGTATAGAGAAAAGACAAAATAAAAGCTTTTTTTTTCTATATGCAAATTCAGAATCAATTCTCTTATTTCTTAAAGAAATAGATTGATTAAAATTTATATAATAAAGAGAGAGAAATGCTTAAATCTAGTTATATCTTCTGGTGAGCAATAATAAATCTTTTTTTTATTGTTTTTCATCCTAAATATTTTAACATTTCGATTCATTTAGATTTCAATCGAGGCATTAAGAATTCTTTTTATAATTTCGTAAATTTAACTACTTAATTTTACACTGGAAGCAAGAATATAGTCAAACGTATATGCTGATAAAGCAACCATGTATATTATTACAAATGTTTTAAATTCTGACCAAAGATCAAATATGAAATCAGTGATACTTCTAGAATAGGCGCCTTATGCATTTATGAGGCTTCAAAGAACATGCATTATGAATCTAGATATGAAATTTTTCGTTTATTTTAATTTTAATGTCCAGGATTATCTAACAATGATAATAAAATTTAATATAATGAAAATAAATAATTTATCAATAATAAATTTGAAACTAAGTAATAAAGCACAAACTTGTTCTCAAAGAATTGTAAAGCATTAAAAAGAAAGTAAGGCATCGAGTCTTTAAATACGAGAAATATTCACTTTTATTGATAACTAGGGATTGCAATATCGGATTAAAAGTTCATTACCGGTATTCGGTATTTTTTAGATCTTGATACCGGGATACCGGTTTTAATACCGGTAGTAGAAACTTTTGAAAAAGAAAGAAAACACAGGTGTTTCTTTGTTTTATTTGCCAGTTTTATTAGAGAGTGTAAATATCACAAAAAATAATTTGTAACTTATAAATTATAACAGTATATAAAGAATCACAAAAACGTTTACATATCACTATTCAGTCTGTGCTACTATTACAAATTTTTTGAAATATGATCTTAAAAAGCATAATGCATCAATTGCATTGTCATTAAGCCTGGAACGCAATTTTGGGCAAAAATTACCAGCTATCGAAAACGCTCTTTTGGCATCTACGCTAGTTGGTGGTGCTGTTAGCATTACGCGATATACTTTTTCCAAGTATTTACCTCTGAATCCCTCATCTTCAAATAAATCAGTTTTGGATATAGCTGATTTCTTTATTGTATTTTGGTATGTTGATTTTTTTTACTATTTATCGCTAATTCTAATTTTTATTCAAGACATAATTCCTTTTCACTATCGACATTAGTGTCATCGTAATCTTCGATAACTGTACCGAATTCTTCTGAATGTGGATAAGTTTGTGGGTAAAACATTTTAAGAAAATGTATTATAAACTTGATCAGATTTGAATTGCTTAGTCTCTCTTCTTCTTTCTCATTTTCATTTTTAAAATCGTTATAACTATGTAAATACAGTAAGACATTTTCTATATCGCTATGCCTTTTGTCTGTGCGTTTTTTCAATGTAATATATAATTATTCAGATAGTTATGGGTGCTGCTCTTTCAGTGACTACAACATGAAATTTATTGTTGCATTAGTTGTCGATAAATTAGAATCTCTCCAACATAATGCCTCTATAGTAAGTTTTATTGGAAGTAGAGCTGATACTATTCTGGATATTAAGTCGAATTCACTATCTGAAAAATTGCAGGTTTAAGTCGATTATCGCTTTTTGGATAGGTTTCATCATTTTCAAAAATCACTCCATCATTAGGAGTAAATGTAAGCATATCCTTTCATCTTTCCTCTCACCCCTATTTTGTCGAATTAAACCCATCCTAACGCATGCGCAAAAGCGCGGAGGGTTTTAGAATCCGTTGTCAAACTGTATTTTATCACTTCTCTTGATTGTAAGATGCAACTTTATATTCACAGTCTAATTAATTTCGCCCGTTAGGCAAACATAAAAACAAAAACGTACACTATTTTGATATGTTGGCGGTTCCTGAACATATAGTGGAGTTAATTTAAAAACTTTCTAGTAAATACCGAAAAAAACGGTATTTAAACTTGTGAATACCGGTATTACAAAAGGCTCGAAATACCGGTATTCGGTATCCCGGTATACCGGTATTGCAATCCCTATTCATAACATATATAATAAAGTATACCGTTTCAAATATAAATAAATTTCAAAAAATAATCTCACAAAGAATAATATATTACTAAAAGAAAAAAAAATGTTGGAATTTGCAAGGTTGAATATTTGCAAAAATAGTGATAGTCTATTATTAGTCTTTTTAAAAAAATAAAAATTCGCATAGCAGTCATATATGAACATATCTATTACTTAAAGTTAAAAAGTCCATATATAATATTGAAGTTTTGTATTTCAGTTATAGGTGATATGACTTATTTATTGCAAAGCGTCATTTCTAAAAAAGGCACATTTAAAATTTTCATAAAAAATTCATTCAATTCTAACGGAATATTATTTCATTCAGATTTGAAGTTTAAAAAAGAAACCACCCATGAACTAATTTTTTTAACTGCAATAATATTAAGCAGAATAAAAATGATCTATCAGTACATTGTAGCTTACAATAAATTTCACCTCAATTATATTTTAACATGCTAAATTAAGTTTTTTTTTAAATTATGTGCAATTTAAAAATTGAAATCACTTACAAACTTTATATTTTATTAGATTTGCTAATTAATCATTTTATCATTAAATCTTAAAGTCGCAGTTAAATTTAGACATAGAACCAAATACATATATTTATTAATTCATTCATTTTTAGCTTTATTCTTTTAATTGCGTTGATTTGGCATGGTTTAAAGTCATATAAATCGCATTTGATTAGTTTTAGCCTTCACATGTGATTCAAAAACATAAAGTATTAAAATCTGAATTGCGGAAAAGAATGAATAGAACTCTCCAAATGACACTGAAATGTAAAATTACAAAGTAAACATAATTTTCCCAAAATACTAAAAGATATTCAGCAGTTCAAAATCCGCATGAATTAAAGATTTGATTTAGAAATTTAAAAATTCTTTTACAAATAAAACATTTAAATTAAAAATTTAAAGAAGTTAATTTATTTCAATTTATTCTTTGAGTCATTTGAGTCATTTTTTAACATAAATCTTATTGCTACTAATTTTATAAATTTATTTATGTTTCTTACTGAACAACAAAACATGAATCCCTACAAAAAATAGAACCAAAAGAAATTGCTTTAGAAGCCCATCAAGATTTGTTTATTTCGTGAGACTGAAACATCTTTGTAATTACTTCCTCTCTTCTTACGATGAAAAAAAAAAGAAAAACACCAATAGAAAAGAATTTTTCATTCCAAATATTACAAAAACCATGAACTATTCTTCAGAAAATGCTCTCGAATGCTTTTTCTTTTTAAAACAAATAACAGCTTTGAAAAGTCTTTTCGGGCAATATTAAGATATTAATATTCTCCACTTTAGCGAAAATGTGTTTTTCATCGCTTTATTAGATTGCTAAATTGCGAAGAGGCAATTTTGTTTCCTTCTAACTTCAGTCAACAAGCATATTAATTTAACTTCCGCACTAGCGAGCAAAATTATAGAATAAGCTCGAAAGTAAAAATTAACCATGCAATTCCTCACTAAAATTAAGTAAAGTAAGTTTCCCTGAATTTTAAAAAATTCTATACAGAGCCTTCGTTTAATTTTTAAAATTATATACAAAAGTGGGCAGACTTTTCCAGGGTATGGGTTACTTCGAATTCTTTTCAAGGTGTTGAGATACACTCAGCGACGCAGGTTTGGTGAGCTAAGAAAGAAGTCTACAATATTTATTATAACTTAATAATAAATATGGAATAGTAATTTACTTACATAACTATAAACATAATAATAATAGCAAGATACAAACATAATTGATAGCCACAAATATAATAATATCAAATCATGCATTTCATGTCAAACAATTCAAAATACATTTAAAAAATCATTTTCATAAAAATTAGTTCTCCTAGTTATAACTAGTAGAAGACAGTCTGCATTCTGTCCACAATCTAGAGTATCTCTGTATATAATTACTAACTTCTAATCTTGCACTGGATTCTAAATAGTCGCTTGTGAGACGGGAATGATATGTTATCTTAATTATATTTATCATTGAAAATGTAGATTCACACAGGAAGATAGAGAAAATTAATGATGTTAAATGATGTGCAACATATTTTTAAATTAGAATACTCTACTCCATCCATTTGATTCCAAAAGTTACTCTTAGGTTCTGAAGTGCGTGCTTTTAAAGTTATGTTACTTTGAAGAACAAAAGATAAAGAGAATATATAATTTTCATTTTCAGTTATTTATTCGACATCAATAGTGCCAAATGAGTAACAAATGAATGCATTAGTTGGGTTTTTTTAGTATACGCGTCTTAGGTCGACCTTAATAAAAGCGGTCACTTCAAAATATGTTGGTGGTCCACCGGTCGATCACGATAGTCTTAAGGCTCACCCTTTATTATATGAAATTTACAGTTCCATACCGTTAGTTCTTTTTATCTTTAATACATAAGAAAATTCACGCTGTTCATAAATACAAGTCTCAAATTTTCACAATCCAGTACAGTAATAAAATTTTACATCAGCTCGAAATAGTTTTCAAGAAATGTAATATATTTTATGATAAGAATTCTGAAAATAAATTTTTACACACTTTTTCAATCTTTAAAGGGAAAATTTGATTTACAAACTTTCTCTTATGGTATAGCAATGTCGCAAGTTTTATCACCTTCAGAAAACATTCTTTCCGGTCTCAGACACATGAGACGATGCAAGAAGTCAAGAAACCCGTCCTGTCACTCAAAATAACTAAAAGGACGAGAGAAAGCTGTTAAAATTTTATTTCGTTTCACTTTTATGTTTCCTAAATGCGTGGTAACATTTTGTAAGTTAACAGAGAATTGAAACGAATTGGGAAATTGGACATTTTTCCTTTTTTCTATTTTTAGCTTGCTAACTTTGGAAACATTCCTTCTTCTATGGCTTTGCCTCTCTCTCTTCTTGTTTCAATTAGGACAAATGTTATTTAAAAAAGAATTTGCATTCGTATTTGATTTTAAAAGAATTTCATATGTCCTTTAAGTCTTCATCAAAAAAATAATTAGAAATCTGTTTCATAGAAATAAAATACGAAAAATTGTTTTCAAAATTTAAAAAATTATATTTTAAATGCAAATCAGGAAAAAAATTATTTTTATTGTCAGTATAATAAATTAGTTCTAAGATTTTGAAACAAAAATATTTGGTAATGAATATACAGCAGTGGAAACAAACTATGTCACAGAGTATTCCAATTCAATGCTGCCAATGAAGGACATTCCTTCCTCCAATGTCCTTCACCAAATATTGAAGGTCAAATAGTAAATCCAGATCTTTCCACCAATTTCTATGAATTTCATATTTGTGAACTACTCTATGACCCAAACCATTATATTAGTTCAATATAATTATTATTGGACGTTTTCATTCCCTAATTAGGAATTATGGGAATTGGTTATTCCTTAAAGTAATATCCTATTTTAATTTTTAAAATTTTGCATTTCTCCCATGGATTACGTTACTCCCATAGACAAAAAAAGGTATTTTTAATTCTATTTCTGAATAGTAATTGTGAATATTTATTTATTTACTGGCCTTAATTTTACTTTCTATAAATGTCATCATGAATTAAACTAGGTTTGGTTCTATGCAAATAGAGTTTTTACTTTTATCTATGACGCCTTTCTTTTTGTTTTTACCAAATTATGTGTGGTTCTTGTGAAATGTTTCGATATTTCGGAAATACTCAGTTTCTGGTTTAAGAATTTTTAATTTAAATTAATTTTGCGTGAATTTTCCTTGGATTTATCTTCCAACCCTAATTTATTTTTCTTTTAAAAGTAGATATCCCTAAATTTGAATTTATTTAAAATTCTGATAATAATGAATCATGTTGTAATATATTTTTCTAACACACTTAATAATAAAATTTATAACATTAATTGCAATAAAACAATTTTAAGAGATTCAGTAAAAGTAAGATTTACATACAATGGCTGTCAAAATACTACTAGAAGATGAAGTCTCTGAGATATTTATTCATTTTCGAGGAATTCAAGTTAAATGATGCTATGTCTTAACCAACATAATCATTAGAACACTTATATAAATGCAAGTTTAAAAAATTAATTTTTCTTCAATAATTAAACATTAAAGCTTAAGTTAATTACCTTTCTCATGATAAAATTCTTCTGAAAAAATCATATTTTCAGATTCATATAATTATTAAAAACATGGAGAGTATGTGTTTGAGAGGGGGTCTTCTTTTTCATTTTTATCTTCATAAAAATTCGTAGGCTTTTCATAAAAAAATTTTAAAATTAAAAACCATGTGTATAGTTGATAGAATTTTATCTGTTTAAAACTTCCCTGTAAAAATTCAGTAGAGTGTTGATTATTACTCCACAAAAGAAAGAAAGAAATTTTCTAATCTCCTTTAAATAAAATGAAAAAAAACTTGAAATGGGTTTCAAAAATATTTGTCTCTTAATAATACTCTTTCCAGTGGTTAGACTATCAAAAATAAAGAAAGAATTTTTTTACACAAACACATATGAATAAATATATTTAATTCATTTATTTTCTAGATTTTGTCCAATAGAATACTTAAAAGTAATATTCCTCATTTTAATCGAAGATTTCAAGGAATAAAAGTGAGCTAAAAACTGTGGCAGCAACGAATTAATGGAAATCTAAAATGTAATTTCAAATTCCTTCCTTTCTTCTTAATGGAATGTACAGAAAGAGTAAAGGGATGTGGTGATGGATTCATTAAGCTGAAAACAAGGATAAACGCATTCCAAGAAAAGAGAAACAGCACCAGCTGCGGAGAAAACAAACATTCAAAACAAAAGAACACCCTAGAAATCGAATAACGGAATTCTAAGTAGAATTTGGAATGATTCCTTAAAATGTGTTTTTCTAAAGGATTTCTGGCAAATTAATTTTTTTTTTAATTTTTTTAAATATTTATAATTTTCTCAATCGTTATTTAGGAAATTAAATGCAAATATATTCTCAATATCTAAATTATTAAATTTAAATTTGAGAGGAAATAATTCTGAATGTATTTATGTAATATAATATTAAAGATTCTTTCTGATAGTATTTATTGCTTGTAATTGCTTATAGTCATCGTAGTTGAACTAATAATATAGAAATATTGAATTTATCATTTATAGTTTATTGATTTAAAAGCATTATCAATATAAAAAATGAAAATAATCTCATGTTAAAGGAAAATTCCCGGGGAAAATATAAAGTTTTTAAAATTAGTGTATAATATACTTTTAATAAACCAACAATGTCCATTAAAAGCCTTTAGAGTAGCAAAAAGAAGACATTATTAAGTGAAATAATGATTATTTAAAATATCCTCATATATTTAATGCGAGATATTTTTACTTTATCTAAAATTACGAAAAAAAAATCATAATTTGTCTAAAATATTAATATCTATAAAAATTGTTCTTTTATTTTCGATATGCTAAAAGTATAAAACAGGTACTTTTAAATAAAGTATGTACTTGCTTTAAGCTTTTATATTTTACTAATCTAATTTTTTTTTCTGTAAGACAAAAGAAAACCCTAGTCACTTTATTTTCCCTAAGTAGAATATAAATATCAAGGCCATTTAATTATACATTACTGACAGTCCGATTCAATATTTTTTAATAATTTCAAGCACCTTTTTAACCGAGCTAATATCATAAGAACGATTTTTTTAAGATTTTCTAGTGCATTTTTGAATTACTTTTGAAAGTGTTAAAATTTACAAACGTATGACAGAACTTAGATTTTTTAATTAGATATATTTACAATTGATTGTACAATATTTTCGAAGTTTGAAAAAAACTGAATTATGGATAGAACATTAAAAAGATAAGAAAAAGGTTTATTAAGAATTTTTTTCTTCAAATAAAAATCAAAATTCTAGCGCATACTTTCTTGGAAAGTAGCATTTCCAAAATGCATAAAATTAACAAAGCAAAACAAAAATGTATTTCTTTTACATCTTTCATATATCAACAAAATTGTATTTCTTCATTTAATTTTATTTAAATTAACATATACTATCTATGAAAATATTTCATTCAAATTGAATCACAAAAATAAGGTGTTCGCTTTCAATCAAAAGAGTTCTAAAATTGCCTTCCTATTCTTAGACCTATAAAAAATATTTTCATTTTAATAAATTTCTTTAAATACTTCAATAGCAATATTGCAGTGAGAAAATATGAAAAGCATGAAAAGTAAACGCCTTTTTAAAAATAAACACAAATCAGCACATTTTACTAACTATATTTTGAGTAGCCGGAAGCTCAAAAGTACTCTTTATTTAACTAAAAACCATCAAAGAATAAAAGGCACTCTAAGTGTTGCATCAACAATGAGTTCATGGAAACTTGAAATGAAATTTCAAATCACATCTTTTCTTCTTAATGGAGTGTGCAGACTGAGTAAAAGGCGGAAATGGTGCATTCACTTGGCTCAAAACCAGAGAAAACCATCTTCCGAGGAAAAAGAATTAACGCCACCAGTTGTGAAAACAAATTACCAGGACAAAGGAACTTTCTCTAAATTGTATAACAGAATTTGAAAAGGTTTCCTGGAATGTCTATTAATAAGAGAATTCCCTCAAGTTTCTTCAAAAGATTAAAGTTTCCCTCATAACTGTTTAGAAAGAAAATACAAAGGTAATTTCAATATAAATGTTTTTCAAAAGAAAATGTATCCCAAGTGATCTAGAGACACAATAAAGGGCAAGGCTTTCATAGGCTCTTTTTTATTCATCACAGGCTAATCAGTAATATTTACGGCATTATTAATTATTTAATATTTAAAAATCACCAGAAAGATCAAATAATAAAGTATTCCTCATAATAAAATAATATTTATAAAATTATCAATAATAACTGTGAAAGTAAATCTATGATTTTTCTAATAAATCATTAACGTTTTTTAAACGTTTTTCAGGCTTATGATGCTATTTTCCTTCACATGAAAACAACTAATTTTTCATAAGAAGTATGTACAAACTATTATGTGACAACAATGATGAACCTTTGTGAGAAAGCAGAAACTTTTGTACAAAACAGGACAAAAATGGATGCAGATACTTTTTATTACTTTCAATCTATAGTAGCTAAATTCTAGTTAAGATTTGGTAATGAATTAGAAAGCATTTATCTTGGAAACTTTGCAAACATCAAGCAGGGAAATACTCAAATACAGCCCCTACATGTGTAATTTTAAAATTTTCCAATAACAAAGCATATTTTTTTTGTCTGTTATGATGTCCTCAATATTGCTAAATCCCAAAATATAAAATTTTCAAGAAATCGGAGAACTAGAGAAAAAATGCAGGGACTGTCTCTATATATTCAAATCTAGCAAATAGTACACTCAATCACTATTTTCCTTCATTTAAATATTGAAAGTTCCATATTTTCCTTCATTTAAGTTTTCATTTAATATAGTAAATTTGCTCTAAGAAGGAATAATAGTTATTTTTCATATAAATTCGTCTTTAGGAGTAACAAATCATGACTAAATAATAATTCGAATTTCATGCTTTTATTACAATATTTATTACAAGTAACAATTAAATAATAATATTTGGCATATTATTTAAAATTCAGGATATGATGAAAAGATTTTGGAATAACTGAAAAAGTAATATACAAATGCTTATTTCCAGAAATATTCATTTATAACTAAAATAAATGTTAGAGTACTGTTGATTTGCATGTTTTGCATGTTCAAGTTTCCACTACCTTAAATCCTTTTTAAGAAATTTTTGTAACTAATACCTTATTAGAAAGTGTATTAAATAAGTGCAATTAATTTCCTGATATAAATTTGCACAGTTTTATTTTTTAAGAAAAAGCCATTTTGTCAAAGTCTTAAGACATTGTCTTGTCCGAACACTAAGAATTCCTCTTACATTTCATTCAATACTGCTTTATTCTTTCTTACATTTAACATTACATAAATTCGTATTTTACACAGAATTCTTCTTCTGTACTTTTTTCATTCATTGAAAATATCACAAATCAATTTTATAATGGCGTACAACAGTTTTAAGCAAAAACTCTCTTGAAATGTAAGCGATGTAGCATCTGTTACATGTATCAATTTTCTTTCTTTCCATTTGATTTGTATATAAAAAATTATATTAATCTAAATCAACGATGAAAAACAAACTTTGTTTACAGTTCCATTTTAGCAGTTTTTAAAAATTCTTGTTAGAAAATGTTTCGTAAAGGTATAGCTCCTACAGAAGCAAAAAAAAATATTTTAAAGCTAAAAGTTAAAGTAAGTGTTTTTTCCAAAGTTAAAGAAAGCAAAAGCAAAATTTTTTATTATAGCTTAAGATATTTTGACAGAAACAGATAAAAATTGTAACATTGATGCATTTGTTTTTGTTCCTTGTACTGGCTTTCAATTTTTTTTTGTTGTTGTTGTTGTTTCTATTCAAATATTTTAGCTTCTAAATTTTAAAATTAGGAAAAACATAAAATATGCTTTTAAAATATTTTTATGATTCATGATTTCTTTTTCTTTTATAGAGGGCATTTTAATGAGAAATAAGAATTTTAGTCAAAGAATCACTATATCATGAGATATATAAAAAAAAGGGAAACTCTCATTTAACATTGGAAGGAGGAAAATGTTATTTGCTTATATCACATCAACTATTTGCTAAAAATTGCATTTTTTTATAAACATTCCAGCTACATTAGTTTGGAGAAATCCATGCGCATTTAGAATTGAATGTTGTTATTTAAAAAAACGATTTTGTGTAAAACTAAATATGAAGGAGACACTTGTATGGTTTAGTATTATTACAGTATTTCAGAGAGCCTTACTTTTACTTTTTTTATAAAATAATTTGCTTCAAATTAACAAACATTGTCCGGATTCTTTTCTGATGACACACAAAGCACAACAATGAATTTAAAATCAGAAAATTAATCCTTGGGAAACATTTTAATCTGAAGTTTCTGTATACTCTTTAACCTTTTGGAACACAATTTGTTTGTAAAGCTTCGTGAAATTAAAGCAAAATGTTGTCAAATTTTTTAAATCTTTTCAGATGAAAATAAAATGTGCAAGCAAAAGTTCCTGCCATTCAAAAAAAATGTCACAAACATTAACAATTTTTTTAACAATTACCAACTTTGTGATGCTTTGTACATTAATTTAATTTGAACCAATAAGTAACTTGGGTTTTCACATTTAATTGCAATAAGAATATAATTAATGTAAGAGATGTGCAATTTTAATAACGCATTACATTATTCAGTAATGCGCTTGTAATTAATGTAATACGTATGAAATATCTGTAATGCATCTTTCATTGAAATGATTCACACATAATTTTAAATATTTTTATAAAATAAATTGAAGAAGCATTATAAGCAATTTATTATTTGATTGCAATTAAATAAGACAGAAAATTTTATATGATTTTTTTAATCTTTCCATAAACAAAGAAGTTTTAGAAAATTTTCTTCTCTTGAAAGGTACAAAATTATTGGAATACCATTAATTATTTATGGGTCTTATGGTGAATATTTTGTAATGGATATAATGAAAGTGATATGAAATGCCGCAAAAATAATAAAATTAAATGAAAACTTATTTTCTGTATTCCTTTATAGCAATAGATACAAATAAATATTATTCTTAATTACATATTAGTTTTTATATTTGATTTTATTCATTTATTGTTGGTAAAGATGGAAATTTAAAGTTTGGGTTCGTTAAGGGATTCAGTAAAGTAAGTATTAGTGTGACAGTTATTTATTTTCAGGTTTCATTATACACAGACATTACACACATAAAAGGTAAAATGATTTCAAGATATACAAATAAGAGAATGGATCAGGCCTCCAGGCATCAAAGGACGCTGTCTCTGCGGTTAGTGTTACAAGAGCGGCTACAATAGTGAATTTTTCAAATACTTCCTTTTGCACTCAAGCTATAAAATTTTATACATTTCATGTTTCCCTTTTATAAATATAATGTTTTAAATATCTTTTAAACTTATTTATCAAGTAATTACATAGGTTTACTCATTCCATATTTGTGGCGCCATCTGTTGGTAAACTTGAGAAAAGAGTAAATTTAAATATCCCTTAATGTCTGTAAAAATGATTCATTAATTACAAGAAAGGCTTATAAAATAAGAAACGATAAAAATAATGTTAAAGATTATTTTTATGGCTGCAAAAAACGGATTTTTTTTTATCAAAAATATAATCTTTGAAAAAATTGCAAAAGCATGAAGTTGTAAAAACCATACTATGAAGAAATTTGTTTAAAAAACGCATTACATTATTAACAATTAAATTGTTTTAAAAAACAATTGACCACCAAAACGAAAAGAAAATTCCAAGTTTTAATTAAAAATTAAAACATATTATAACTGCGATTAAATTTCCTGTTTAAGTAAATTTCTATCAATACCTTCTCACCCCTTCACAATTAAAAAATATAAAGTTAAACTTCCCAAACTATATAATTTTTTATTAATTCATTCATCTTTTAGTGATATTTTAAATATTTTTCAGAACATTCTCTTACGTGTAAATAAAACATTTAATCATTTTTTATTATCTATTTACCTTATCCGACAAAAAAATTTCAGAAAATTTTAATTATATTTTAAAGCAATAATGCTTGGAATAAAATTAATTAAAAAAATGTTACTTTTTATACTCTCAGGAATAGCCAGTTTCCAAATTTTTCATCACAATATACGATTGAAAAGAAGAAAAATAATTTTTAATAATTTTTTTAATTCCTAATCTATGAACTATATAATTTTTATAATTCTCAATGCATTAATTTACTTTTTTAAAGACTCAAGTTTTTGTAAGAGTCAAATCATTCATCATCACTGCACTTGAAAAATTATAAAACTTCTCAAACATTTAGAAGCATTGAGGCAAAATAAACTTTAGCAAATCCTCACTTTCAAGTTTATTTTTCACTTTTACTTTAAAAACTTTTTGATTATCAATCATAGTCTTTGCTAATTGTTCATAGCTTCAAACTGAATTTTTCTGTTAAAAATATCTATTTTTTATGATTAGAGAAAAAGAAACTGAATTCTGTTTTAAAGTTATGTATCAATGTAAAAGAAATTTAATTAATTTTATAGTAAAGAATCATATAATTATAAATAAAAATTTAAATCTACAACAAATTTCAAATATGCATAAAAATATCTTCAAAAAAGATATTTAAATGAAAATAAAATAGCCTCTAGAACTAATTTCTTTTATCTACAGATTAATTTTTCTTCTTTCTCTTAGAAAATTTCCACCATTTGATTTTTTGAAAATTTATGCATATGAAATTAAATAAAACATAATTCACAAAAGCATTTCTTTACTTTGATTATGTTGTTCACTAAATCAGTTACAATTTTTTATTTAATAAATATGAACTAGATTCATTTGTGGAAGTATCAGAGCAATTCAACAATTTTTTTCTCACATACAAACCAAAAATATTTACTATGTTTGGTTTTTCTGAGAGTGTCCTAAAAATAATCTTAATTAGTGGTAAGTTTATACGTTTTATACTTGCAAAAAAATTTTTAATTAATACCATCTGAAAAAAATACTGAAACTAATCAACCGAGCAAATAAATATTTTATTTTCCCCATTGTTTTCATTTTCTAAATTTTTCTTAAAAATTATCCAGATATTTTTCATTTCTTTACATTTTTATTTTATATCTCTTTACAGATTATTGCTACTGTTACAGATAATAAAAAAATAGTATGCCTCTTTGCTTAGTTGGAAATAAATGGAACATTTTTTCCACAATGTTTTGTCCTTTGAACAAGTGCAATAATTATATTCATATTCTATTATGTATAAAAATTCAATCTTCCTCACTTGTCATCAGTTTTAATTGCATATTAATAATTTATTTCCACTGTATCGCTTCATTCCATGACTAATTTATGATTAAAACGGCAGTCAAAAATATATTATTTAGACTGTCAAAACAGACAAAATATCTTTATTTTTGTCTGTTACAATAGAATAAACCTATTTACGACAGACTTTAGTTTTAATAATATGGAAGGGATAAGATCTCATTCCTATTTCTCTCTTAGAGATTTTATTTCTTGAAATAGTTCCTAAACGTATTTTAAAGTATGAGTTAAGAAATTAAAAAGACGATATCTTTACCTAGACATATATCGTATTTGAAAATATCTCACATCCTTTTCCTACAATGACTTTTAATTTCTTTTCTGCAATTGTCAGTTATTTATTTGTTAATTTTCAACTTTAGCTTAAAGAAAAAATTCTTATTTGCTGAGGATTTTTCTAGATGTTATCACTGTTTTCGGCAAACGGGACCTCAGATAAACATCATATCATTCATTTAATAAATATTTCTGCTTGTAATATTACCTTTACCATTTTCAGCCAGTTTGAAGCTCAGTTTAATTATTAAATTCAGGAAATAGTTCTTTACACTTTTTGAGGTATTGTGTCCATATACGAAAGAATCGGCAAGCAGATAGATAATGAACTTCTTGATGAAGTCAAAATTATATCATATTACATCTATGCAGGTTGCAGCATTTTCAAAATATCCATTTACATACACACAATCAGATTGATAGACAATATTCCCAAAGACACATGAAGAGGAAACATACAAAATGTAATATTTCCATTTCATTATGCTTTTGAATTACCAAGTGCATTCATACATATGATTTTGAAAATAGAATTTTAAAATTCAGGGGGTTTAAATCATGAAGAAATAAAAAACGGAGTTAAATTGTTTGATGATTTCTGTTTTTTATAATTATGTACGTATATGAAACATATTTTGTGCTTTACTACTAATCTCGGATGGTCTAACTTTGGTGGATCACCTCCATGAATCAGAAAACCTCCAAAAAGGCTTTGGATAAACTCAGGTATTTTAAAACGTCATATTTTTTAAAACTCAAGCAATCAAGAATATTGGAGGGATGATTTGCATTTTTACACCAAAATAAACTTCGGACAGAACTTCCAAACATGCTGAAAAGTAAATTCATTTATGTGTCCACTAATAAATCATGCGAAAGTTTTTAGAAAATTTACTCTCGTTGAAAAAATTCTCCAGAGTATCTACCAAAGTATCATTCTTGGTCTGATGCAGCCTTCCAAAGTTTTAATCCAAAACATCTAAAGTTTTGATCTGCTGCCTCTTCTTGGCTGAGTAATTCTATAACAATAATATAAAATCTATTCTATAACAATAATATAGAATTAAGAGAATAAAATTTCTTTGTTTTAAAACAAATTGCAGAGGTGTTTGAAACAGATAAAGTAGTACGATATAGAATAATATAATATTTCATATCAAAATAGTTGCAGGAAAGGAACTTAAAAAGAATTGATTTAAAGTAATACAGATTTAAAATTGTTTAAAATAAAGGATAACTAGATTGCTAATGAATGAAGCCCAACCATAAGAATATTGTTACGGAATTCAATATCACTGTCCATAAAGTCACTGGGTTCGCCTGTGTGGGTGTCTTTTATTAAAAACGGCGACATTTATTAAACATGAAGACCCTAACACAAAGACAACAAATATATACAGCCGAGACGAAGACAGACAACAAAGAGCAGCACACTACAACACACAGTAATAATCCCACAAGTAATAATCGGTAGTAATAACAACCACAACACGCAAAGCTGTCAGACAGAATTCAGCAAGAGAGGCAATCTTCGTAGCTTCACTTTACGGTCTCTCCAAATGATTGCAATTCTCCACTGCCTCCTCACTTTAGCTGTATTCAACTGTCGACATATTACTACACAATTGGCTACTTCTCACAGGACTCGATGCTGCTTCCACAATAAACACCAAGACTCGGTACACAGCTCATTTCAGCAATCGCTTCAGCTCCACACAAAGCTTGTTCTTCGCTGGACTTTTCCGCCGTTACTTCGTTATCCTTTCGAAGACTCGATATACGACTATGATTGACAGCACCATGAGACTGCTGTCCTTTTATATCTCCCGATAGGGCAGAGAAGGTTCTGGATCAATCAGGAGTATCTCGGATTAACTCAGATCAGAGATTGGCTCAATTGCTAAAATTGTAGATGATTCCAGTAATATCTATCTTGTCGCCAAATTCTTCGCCAAGCTCTGAAATCACTGACGTAGCATCCCATCAGTACCCAACAGAGCTGATCATAAAACGATATTTCCAGTGATAGAACTAACCATGCTAGGAAGCAACATTACAGGTTTGTAACAATATTGCTAAGAATCTTTAGCAATATTCATTATTATTAATTTTAGGTTAACCATCCTTCTAAATATTAATAAGTGGAATTCTTAAATTTATGATAATAATATGCGGTCATGAATAATTTAAATTTATTCAAATAATTTTTTCAAAAAATACAAAGTAAAAATAATGAAAGATTATTCGGGAATAAGAATTAGCAATAAAAAAAGGTATTAGAAAAATATCAGCTTGTTTCAGATATTTCTTATTGCTGATACCTGAAACGAAACATTTTTATTCCGAAAATAAACAATTGCTTTTTTCCGAATACTTTCGAAAATTTAAGCGGCTTATTTTCTTATCATAAATATCAAAGGTAAAGGTTGTCGGTGAACCCATCCCAAAGGTTATTAGAGTAAAACTGATTTCATATATATATCTTAAAAGTGCAACATTGTTATCATTATAATTTTAAAATCTCGAAATAAAAAAAATTAGATCAACTTATTTTGACACAAATATCAAAATATTAATCTTAAAATTTAGATAAGACGTTTCACAAAGATTTAGATTTAAAATTACTTTTGATATAGAAATGCTGTATCATGGTTCAGATCTTAAACAATAAATAGCTTAGACATTTATTTAATTTTTATTAATTATTATTTTATTATTTATTTTATATTTTATATTCTATTCGTTAACAAATTATTTATTTTATTTATAGCTTTTAAATATCTGAAGAAATCCCATAAAATAAAATAACCAAAGATTTTATCGTTAATTTTATTCTTTTTAACAGTATTACTGAAATGAGATGTTAAGAATTATTTTTTAAAGAAATCTGAAAAACATAAAATGCTGTAGAAAACAAGTTTTTAATGGAAATGCTTTTCAAAAAACATTTTGCAAATGAATACAAAATTCTGATCAGGTATTCAGATTTTAATAAAATCTAAAGCATACGTTGGATTAAAAGTAAATTTAGGTTAAGAAAGCATGCAAGAAACGAAAGAAAACAGAGAATTTCATTAAAAACATTTCCAAAAAGCTTTGAAAAAATGTAAAAATTAATAAATGCAGATAATTAATTCCATTGGAAATAAAAATAAGTTCAAAATTAAAACGAATTTCCAAAACGTATCAAAAGAAATCAGCGTACTTTGGAATTTAAAGGAAAATCTTCCTCTGAATTTTATAATATCTGGGGAAACTAAAGACTGTGAACGTGGTTCTGAATTATCGAAGTATGTTGTCAAATTTTATAACATCTGATGAAACTAAAGAGTGCGAACGTGATTCTGAATTATCGAAGTATGTTGTCAAATTTTGTAACATCTGATGAAACTAAAGAGTGTGAATGTGATTCTAAATTATTGAAGTATGTTGTGAAATAATGAAAACCATATTGAAAGGAATGTTCACCTGAATGAAGAAGAATAACCCAGAGGGAAAAAATTCATGTTGTAAGGGTTGAGGAAAAAATGAGTAAGGAAATATATTTCTTATTTTGCGTAAGCAAATATTGAAGTTTCTAACATATAAAGACTAAATGATGAATTACGTACGATCCTATTAATAGCATCATTCTATTTCAGTTCATTCAATTCGGTCTCAAAAGGTTTTTAATATAAAATAATCTGGAATATTCGTCGTTAGATTTCCTTTTATATTTCACAAAACTTTGTTATTCATAACATGCTTGCAGAATTTGAACATAATTTTTTGACATTAATTAAAATATAAAAAAAATATTAGAAATTGGCATCTAATCAAATTTTAAGGAATTGACATTATTATAAAATGGTTTTAAAAACATTTTTCCTTTTGCTACTTTGTTGTTATCCAGTGATAATATCTGAAAATTTCATACGATAACAAAATATCAGAAGAAATTTTAAAATTCGATCCCCCTAATGTTTCAATGTGCGATGTTAAAGAAATAAATTAACAAAAACGTTTTTGATTCATTTTTGTAATATTCTTGTCTTCAAAGCAATGGAGTTATCTTTTTAAGAAATACATATCAGAATACGAAAATAAAAAACTATGTAATGGATGCAATTAAAAAAAACTGCTTTCTAAAATGGATTACCAGTTTTTACAGTTCAATTAGGAATACATTATTTTCTGGGTTTTTTTTTTGTATATTTGGATTGGTTAAAAAGATGGTGTATTATTTCCTCCGTAAATAAATCCTCCGTCTTCACTTGTTATTATATCTTTCAAACAAGGGTCGTTTTCTTCACATCTCAAGAGTCGATCGCAGATGTCAACACGCTTAGTGAGATGGATTTCTTTGAGCTCATGTGGTACCCAAACATCAAGCTTTGTAGCATATCCAAGTTATTTTAAATGGTTTTCAACACTCGATTTTGATATATTAAAATTCTCGGCTCTTAAATTTGGATTAGATTAACTTTTTAATTGGATAAAATTTGGCGTTTATATATACTATATATACAGTTGTGTCCAAAATTGTGGACACTTTTGAAAATCGTTATGTTTTCTAACTTTGTATGCTTATAAAAAATGTTACATTTCATAAAATGCAAATTATTACATATCATTTTAAAGAGAATTTATTGCTGATTTCAATACAAAAAGCAAAATTCAAATATTTTAAATACAAAAGAAGTTTTTCTTACTTTAATATGAATAAAAAAAGCAGTGATGAAGTGAATTGTAATTTCTAACTTTCCAGACAAGTCACTGTTCTTGTTCTGAGAAGCAGTCCAATTTTATTAACTGCTAGCCGAAGCTGACATCATGTTTAAAGTTGGAACAAGTCATTATTGTGCTTTTTTCTGTAGAAGGAAGACTGTTTTTTATGTAATTAAATGGAAAGCTAGAAAGTTTGTTAAACTTTTTAATATATAGTAGAAATTATTGTAAATATTTATAATATTTAGTCAAGAAGCAAATAAATTAATAGATTGGACATCTAGAAAGAGAGCTAAGATTATTGTGTTATGTGAATGTGGTCTTTCCTGTGCTGAAATTGCAAGACAGATGGTTGATTAAGTGACTACATCTGGAGTCAGAAAAAAAAAATTTTACGATATCAGGTGACAAATTTAGTAAAAAATAAAGTAGGAAAGGGCTGAAAAGGGTGCACCACATCTGTTGATGACAGAAGAATAAAAAGACTATGTCTCCAAGATAGAAGAATTCCATCAGAGGTCATCAGAAGTCCACTGAATGATGTCCGTGTTTCTGTCAGTTCCAGAACAATCAAGAGAAGGTTATTAAATGTTGGACTAAGAGGTAGAATTCCTCGAAAAAAGAGTTATTTCAATTTACAGCAGAGCAAAAACGATTATAGTGGGCAAGGAACACATTAATTGGACAAATAATCAGTGGTCACATGTTATATGGAGTGATGAAACCAAGATATTTTGATCCGGTAGTGATGGGCGGAAATATGCAAAACGTAGAATAGGTGAAGAGCTACATCGTGACTGCATTCAGGCAACTGTGAAGAACTGAGTTAGTGTTATGATTTGTTCATGCATGTCAGAAGATGGTATTGGTCTCATTCGTGTTTTCGATAGGACATTAAATGCAAGAAAATACATTGACATTATTCTAGAGACAAAATTTACACCTTCCATCAGTAATCGCTTTCCCAAAAATACATTATTTATTTTTCAGTAGGATTCTGCTCCTTGCCACACAGCAAAAATATCGAATGAGTGTTTTAGTACAGAATATTGAATTGTTATCATGGCCAGGAAACAGTCCTGGCATCAAATTTATTGAGAAATTATGGCAACGTTTGAAAATTCTTGTGCATATGAAGCGTTCATCAAATAAAATAGAATAAATTGAGGCTATAATTGTTTCCTGGCATCATGGAATAATGAAGGAAAATCTTAAAACTATCTTCAACTCAATGAAACATCGGTATGAAGCTGTAATAAAAAATAAAGGCTACCTTACTAAGTACTAATAACTCACTGCAGTCACCAGCATTTAATGTATCTCGACAGTTATTGCCTCTAAACTTTTTTTGTATTGCAGATACTTGAATTTTGTTTTTTTGTATTGAAATGAGCATTAAATTCTCTTTAAAATTATATCTAAGTGTTTGCATTTTGTGAAACGTTACATTTTCTATAAGCATATAAATTTAGAAAACATAACGATTTTCAAAAGTGTCCACAATTTTGGCCACCACTGTATATATATATATATATATATATATATATATATATAGAGAGAGAGAGAGAGAGAGAGAGAGAGAGAGAGAGAGAGAGAGGGGGGGGGGTAGGGATAGACAGCGATAGAGAAGTCACGTGATTGTTTCAAACCGGTTTAAACTGGTTAATGACTTAAAAATAATAATGTTCTCACATGATAACTTGAAATTTTCGATCGCAGATTTCATTTTCTTTTTATACTTATCTTTCTTTTTTTGATTTAAATATCTGTATGTATATGTATATGTAAAAGTTTAAATCCCATTTAATTTCCAAACTTTTATCTAGATTTGGCCTATATTCAATTATTTCTATTGTATTCTCCTATTTCCTGATCCAATTCTATATTTCTTAATTTTGTTATTTGTTTAAAATGGTGTAAGGATGACTATTCGTTTTCTAATTTCTAATTAATGATATCTAAGTGAAATGCTTTTCTTTAGCTGCAAGCATATATCATTTTCTCCAAAAAAAATTTACCACAACTACATTTTTATATTTATACATACATTAACTATTTTCCAACCTAAATATTTGATAGAAGTCAAATTGCATTTTTACTCCAATCTTAGAAAGCTCCAAATCTGACAATTTTTCCTTATTTACATCATTTAAAATTAGAGAAATTAATTTAATCAATATTACATGTTTACTTTTAGTTCATTTTTCCTTCAATTGCTACAGTGTTGGATACAGGAAATTTAATATCATAAATACTATAATTTGCAAATAGTTTAATGTTTTCTATAAACTATTGATAACTACGCATGTAAAGAAACATAAACAAAAATAAATATAAAATTTTTAATATATAAAAAAATAAGTACAGTAATTTTAAAAATTCCTCACAAATTTTAAATGTCTTGGAATGATTTATTGAGTTTTCTTTTTATTAGAGAATTCCACTGTGACTTTATCATTAATATTGTTATTACTTGTGTTTTCATTTCTAATAAAGAAATTGCAACAAAAGCGGAATCAATTGCTGCTTTAATTTCAGATTTTTTTTAAATTCATGCTACAACAGTTTTCATATCATGACCGCAAAATTTATTGAAAATTCATCCATTACAGAAATATATTAAGAACACCTTTATGTTGCGTTTGTGTTTTCTCTCAGCTATACTTTAAAACGCTTTTAATAAAAAAAAAATAGTGTTATGGGAAAGTATTCAAATAACAGTACAAATGCAGAGCAATTTGTAGTATATTCAGTTTCATCTCAGACGCAACCGTTAACAGAGTTACGAACTTAATAGTTTTTTGCCGCGCCTTTAATGTGCTCGATCTGTGATGAAAATCGATTTTAAAGCAGAAACCTAATTGTTTTCTATTCTTTTCGCTTTTCAAATCTAGGTAATTTGTTTATTCAAATCGAGAGATCTAATCAATTGTCCTCGGCTGTTTCTGACAAACTCTTTGCATGTAAATCCAGATTTCTTCGCGCGTAAATTTGATAGGGGGAACTTATCGAATTTATTGTATAATGTTGTCCGGGTTATTAGATAATGTTGTATGAATGTTGATTCGAATTCGCATTTGTGTGTAGTGTGTATTCCTTAATTATTCCTTATTTGAAATGTATATTTGTCTTTATATATGAACTGACAATGATGTAAATTACACATACATTTGCTTTAACTTATAAATGATAATATATTGCAACTGTTGAAGTTAATTCATTTTCAGTTAAATTAACTCAATAATTATTTCTCTTTATTTTAGATTTGCATTTAGGTTCATTTTAAAAATAATTGTTGCAGTGAAAACTTTATATTTCCTTAACAATGGTGATGAGTTTATTTAGTTCAGATTAAAATCTCATTTTGAAGTTAAAAGAGGACTTAATGGGGGTGGACCAAAAAATATTATACTTTGAACGAATGAAGAGCATAACAATTGATCCGGCACCCCCTAACCTTTTTAAGAACAACAATAATAGCAATGTATTTTAAACCTTATCAGATCCGCAAAAATAATGAATATTTAATGGAGGCGTCCCTCTTCCGTGATTCTTTTATTCAGAATCTTTACCATTAGATTATTGTGATGATCAGAAGGAATATTATAATTTAATTTTATTTTCAATTTTTATTTATGATTTACACAAGGTAAAATGCTTAATAACATTTGAGTAGTAATAATTTCTATCAACATTTACATTAAAACTCTGCACCTTCCCTACACCATTATAAAGACAACTAAATAGTTATTATTGATGAAAGAAATATTTTTCTACAATGAATTCATGGAAAAAAGAAATCTAAATTAAAATTTCTAAACACTGTTACATATCATAAATTTCAATAGATTTGTTTTTCATTTATATCTAATTAAAATAATAAAATTAAATGTATTAAATCCATTGAACAAGTTAGTTAGTCCATTTGATAAGTATGCAGTTTTTGATGAGAACAAATGAGTTATTAAAATAATTTTGATTACAAATTATAATATGAACATAATATCTGAACTAATTTTTTCTTTAGAATACTCACACAAGAGGAGTATCATTGATTTTTAAATGTGCTATAATACTCCATTACAAGCGAAAAATTTTGAAATTTCACTGAATTTCAATTTTTAATTTCAATCATTTTAATTATAACTGAGTTCAAGATTTTTAAAAAATCACCGAAATTTGTTATTATTATTATTATTATTTTACTAAAAATCCCCAATTATGCATGAAAAAGTATCTTCCTAAAACAGAAATGTAGTTAAAATAATTTCGATTGTACAAAGTTATAAATAAAAATTAGTACCCCTCTTCAATCGAAAGATTAAGGAAACAAATGTATTGACAAACGTATTAATAGCATCTGTAAAAGTCAGCATGCGCAATTTTCTATATTTCTCTCTTTCTCTCTCCCTCTCTCTCTCTCTCTCTCTCTCTCTCTCTCTCTCTCTCTCTCTCTC
>JAPMOR010047487.1:107679-151389 GCA_026543865.1 Argiope aurantia | reverse complement strand
CTCTCTCTCTCTCTCTCTCTCTCTCTCTCTCTCTCTCTCTCTCTCTCACTCTCACTGTGTCTCTCTTTCTGTCACTGTTGTGTTCTCACATTTAAAATAAAACTAGAGACAAAACGGAAGCAATTTTGTATTACAGGTTTGATGATTTTTTTACTTATCAAATTAGCATACAAATCATTAAACTTTTTTTTAGTGACATTCTAATTCGTTCTAATTTAGTTTTCCAAAATATTTTCAGAAGGGACTTTTTAAACAAATTGTATATTTTTCATCTCACTATTGTTATTAGGGAATAAACTAACCGTGATAATTTGCTTAGTTTATCGAGATAATTTAATTCAAATGACCTGATTGATTGTAAATGCTTAACAGATTTTGTGATCAAAAATAACTTGTCTCGGCTTGAAATATAGCTTTTAGAAGTTAAAAATAAAATCTTTATTATTAAATATTTTGGAGGTTAAATATTCTTCGAAATATCTTTAATCATAACGTTTTATTTGGGAAAAAATTTAAAATAATATCGTTATAGTACAAAATATAAAAAAATACTTGAATTTTTTACAGCATAAAAAAATCCCTTTGGAGTATATTATTCGAAGAATATTAACTGCAAAATCTACTGTGCAATAAATGTAATAAACTTGCTGACTTCTGACTCCAACCTTGCTCAAAATGTAAAAAATACAATAAATATCATTGCTCTAAAAATTTATGGGAAAATCCTTAATTCCTCATTTTAAGAAAAAATACTTCAATGAGGTTATCTCATTTTATGAAATATATATCAAATAAGCTTATTATCATACGAATATGAACTTTTGCACATCACATCAGTTTTATACTTGGATTTTGAGGTTTCATTGCATTTTGCTCTCTTTTTACTATTGTATAGCAAGACTATTTTAATGAATTAATTATTGTATTTCAAAATAACAGGCGATTGACGTAACTTAGAAGCTTTGATTCTTGTGCTATAAAAAGGCAATCATTAATTCTAGCATTTATTCTTCAAAATATCACCTGTTGTAAATGTTGCAAAAGAAATCTAATTGGACGAAAATAAATCCAAGAGAAAAGAATGTTTTAGAATTTTACGCATGTACTTAAACAATAAAAAATCTATACGTTTCATAAATATAGATTTTGTTGAATAGCTCTTTGTTTTCTTGATATTTGCTTGCCAATAATATTTGAGACTTGCACAGTATGCCCTGAAATGAACAGAATAATAAAATCACTATTTATTCATCTATAAATTTATTTCTTCTTTAAAAAAACTATTTCATGCAATAGCGTAGTGATAAAATGAAACTATGTCCGTACTAGATTTGAATTATTTTCCACTAAGGGCACTTACTATTTTATTTTAGTATTTTCTGTACTAGGTAAATAATATACTAGATTAAAATTGTTACATCATTTCTAAAAGGATATTATTTTCTTTCATAATTGGATATCCATTCTGTTCGAAAGCTGCTAAATATTTTCTCTTTACTATTTCCAGAAACAGCCATTGATTAACTAATATTATATAACCTGTAAACATTTCCTGGACTAAACCAGGCAACTAGATTGGCATGGCTTATTACCAAGTTGATACATTTGTCAATTCATGTATAAATGGTTAGCATAGTTGCCGTACTAATTACATGCTATTATAGGCACACCAATCAACAAAGATCAGAGTTCCAAACATATTAAATTCACGAAGAAATATTTTGATTCCTATTTCATTGAGAAGAATTATTTTTTGTGAAATCTGAAATTTGAAATGATAGCGTAAGCTTTTAAGTACATGCCAAATATTTTTCTTTAATTGATAAAGAATGAATGCACTACGAGAAATGCAGCATCTCACATTTAAACATACTACCAGAATATTTCAAAAATATTTCCATTTTTTATTTAAAGGAAGAGAGTATAGTTGAATAAATACACTGAATTAACTTTTGATATATCATATAATTTATCAATATAATGTTCTAGGCACTAGTAACACACATATATTGTACGATAATGTATGATATTCAAAAATATTTGCGATATTTTGTACTATTGTTGAATATTAAAAGATACAACATAATATCACACAATATTGTATAATATTATTGAATATTAAATGATACAATATAATATCACATAATATTGTATAATATTTTTGAATATTAAACGATGCAATATAATATCACACAATCTTGTTGAATTATAAATGAGGCAATATATCACACAATATTTTACAACATTGTGCAATAAGATGTGCTACCTAGAGAAGGAATTAGATAAAAAAATATTGGCTCGGAGAAACTGAATTTATTTTATAAATCAATTGATTTACATTAGAATTATATAACAAATGAGCCTTAATTATGCATTCACATTTAGCAACAATTAATTAGAATTAAAGATTTGATTCTTGTAAAGAAAAAATTTACTTTGCATTTAAAAATGTAGTTTAAATGCTTCAATCAAGTAGGTCCTTTTTTTTATCATGCATCGCTACGGATTAAAATTTATTATACATCTTTATAGAGGAAATTCTAATTAAATCAAATGCAGACGGGATTAAGTGGTGTTTTTTATAATGAGGCCCCATTTTGATTCGTTTGCAAATTAATCCATGTCAAAAACAAGCAGGCAATCCACGTATAGTGTCAACAATTTAACTTCCAATTCAATACTGAAAACAATCCTTTTCTTCATATTCCCACATAAATATAACTTTTTTCTGGTAATATGGCAATAACAGTATAGTTACATCCTTTTCCTCAAGCCCAAATATGGCCACTCAGGTCGATAGATTAATAATGCCATGCCTTGCTCAACTCCTTATACCCTAAAATCCCACAAAGATTAGGGATTTTTATGTCGGTAAAGAAATGTTATGTAGCAATTTCCCTGTGTCAATTTTATTTGTCACAAAAGTTTTCGATCAATATCTGGATCCAATCCAAAGACTACATTTAAAACCTGGCCATCTCCTACCGTTTTTATTTCTTTAAATTCAGTATACCTACGAGATGTCTGGAAAGTTTACTTTTGCCTTACACATTTCGCCTTTATCCTGGATCGAAATAAATCCGGACCATTGTTTTTATCTCCGTAGTTTCTGTTTCTTGGAGGCAGCTATTGTTTCGATAGCACTGAAAGCCTCTTGCGCTTTAGGAAGATATCACTGTAATGGGAGTAATATTTCATCTCTTTGATCTGAGGAATGATTTAATTTTCTTTTTATCTATTTACTTTTCTGTGAAATAGTGAGACGGACTTTATAGGTTTACTTATACCTTCTCGTTATTTCTAAGGAAACAAAGCAAAGACTTTTTATTTTTGGTATTTTTAGTGATATTGATGCTGAAGGTAAATGCTTTTTATTGTATTATTTTATTGACAAATAAAGAAAAAAACAATCGAATTAAATCAAGTAATTTATAATGTAATTAAATTAAATTGAAATTTCGGTTAATTGCAAAAACATGTAAAGTTCTTTTACAAACTTATTAACTTAACTTAAAAACTTAGCAAAAATGTGAAAAAAGGAATTCATTTTAAAATATTTCCTGATCCATTTTCCCCTTTTTACTTAATTATATCTTCAAGCGCTCTATAAAAATGATAGTTTCAGTATTTTCTCAAGCTTTCGGAGAAGGGATAAAAATCTGTAATGCTTACGACATTCTTTCAAAGATACTTAAAATCCCCTTTCCTAAATCAACACAAAGCAAAGAAATCCCTATCAAAATGTCATATTAAAATCGCTGAAGGGAAAAATTTTGGTTTCTTCTGTTCCTGTGCCGCGATGTAGATGGACTTTTTTTCGAAAGCATTATTCAAAGATGTTTCCTTTTAAATCGTATGAAAAGAACACGAAAAATTAAAATCTTCTCCTTATAGATTTTGAATTTAATCTGTATACAATATATTTCTTTATATATTGTAAAAATCCTTGTTTTTAACTATGTTTTTGGACCTTTTCTTTTTTTTATCAGCAAATCAGACTAACAAGACAGCGTTTTAATCATTGATATTTTGAATAATGATAATTAATTTAGTTAGTTTTTGATTTTTGATCTTATTTAGAATATTATATTAATTAACCTAATATCTTCGCATTCTAAAAAAACCTTATTTTTAATTTAAGAACCACTCTTAATAATAACTGATGATTCTGTAAAGGAAACATTTCAAAGAAGAGTTCAAATGTTCAGGAAAATTATATATTACAATATTCTTTTATTCCTTCTTTACATATCGTTATAGTAAATTAATTACTTTAAATGTTTTCTGTCTATCATAACAGTTTTTAATTTTCATACCTAATGAGACTTAATAATTCTATAACTTCAAAATTAAATAAAATTTCTTTTTCACAACATTTAATTAAGCTGGTTTTCAGCAAAATTTGTTTGGATTTGCGCATTCAATGTGAATTATAGAATTTTTGATTCCTTTATTTCCTATGTTTTTAATCTTTTATATTCAGTTTCATTCCATATTAAAAACTTTTTTTCGTTTAAATCCCATACTGAAATATTTTTTTTTGAGTTTTGAAGACTTATCTATTAAAAGATTTATTTTGGAAAATAAGCAAGTTTTAGAACATCAGTGTAAATGTTTTGATTGATTTTTCCCATTTACATAAATTGTTTGTCAAGATAGTTTTGTGTATAATTAAAGGAATATTAAAACTAAATATTTTTTTTTTGTTTTACTGTTTATATTTCATATAAATATTGTAATCTTTTGAATCTGTAATATCTATTTCCAAGGGTTGCGAACTGTGTTCAAGTCAAATTCACTATCCATAAGCAATTTTCTTACCTTTCGAATTACCCAATTTTGGTTAATTAAAACGTTAAGTGCAATCAAATAACAAAAATATAGCATATTTGTTATTTTTGCAATTTGTGAAGCTAACCCTAAATTTATTACAAATCAAGCTATTCATGTTTATTAAATTTATTTAAATTTAAATTAATCATTTTCAATTAACTCCTTTTCCAAAAAAATATTTCCATAATATATCTTCGATACAAAAGAATTCAATAAAATTTATTTTAAATTATACATATCCAATTTTGTGACACTGCCTAAATTTATTTAAAGTGCAATTCTTTGAACTCGTGCTTGAAAATGAGAGAAACCAGATTTTATCAAACGTTAGAAACAAAAGTTAACTTTCATCTGAAAGAGATTGAAGGAAGGGTATTTTTTTTCACATATGACTCATTGATTCAATGTAAAGAAGCTTAGTGAATAAGCTGCAGCTGGCACTAATGTTTTTAATGCAAGAAATATATTATTCCACTCGATCACGTGTCAGTGCACGAGGTTAATCAATAGTTTTCGTCGCTTGTGAAATCTCCGCATCCCATGGGCGAAGAAGTAAACGTATATTCCCCATTAAGCTCAGTCAGAACTTTTCATTTTACCATACATTACGCAATATTTTTCGACTGATTTCTGACTTCATCAAGGGACTATGATAGTAGACAAACTGAACTACATAATTTTGATTAGATTTCCGCTTAGTGTTTAATTCGTAATATACATTCCATACCATTTAGATATTTCCTGCCTGGGTATGGATTGTTAATTTTGGTGTATCAGTAAAACATTGAAAATTCAATCTAGTCACAGTTGCAATTTTTAGCTGTCTTATAAATCATCAGAGGATGGCTTTCATTTATCCTATTATATCATGAGTAATCAAAATAGTAAGCCGAATAAGTTTATCTTTAACAACAATATTTTTTTATCTTGATTTGATGATATAAATTACTTTATGTTAAATATTTAACATTATATATTTATCTACGAAGGAATGAGCAAAAAATAAAATTTGAATTTTTCATATAAGCACAAAGACATAATTAAAAATATTTCCACAAAATGATTTATGGAAAATTAGTACTAGTTTTCATAAAATACTGATGTCACTTATCTTCAATTAAATCCACCCATAGCTTGTTGTTATGATTCAATTAACAAAGTATGCTTTGGAGCTTCAGTTATTTTAAAAGTTAAAGTAATAATAAGAACTTTAAATAGCCCACCAATTTTTAATAGCATTCTGCTTAGAGTATACAAAATTATTTCTAATAGAGAAGAATACCATGGCATCAAAAGCCTAGTAAAACCGTATTCGTACCGGTACTCAAAGCTCTAATTCTTTATTGTCTTTCGTTGTACTTTAATTTCTCTTTCTTATTCCGCAGGCAAATTTAAAGAAAAATCAGTTTTTTTTTCTTCCTCATGCCCTAATGACTTTTTTCCCTTTTAAAATACCTGCTCGATAATGTTAGAAATTATGCATATCAATATACGCGAAGATTGCCATATATGCTAATGAAACATTGATTTTTGCAATTTTACCTTGCAAAATAGATGGAATTTTAATACTATAAGAGCAAATTAACTCACTTTTTTAACTGTATATAGAAAGGAGAAAAAAAAGTCCGATAAACAAAAAGATAGTTTGATTTGCAATATACAGAGTGTTGCCGAATTCGACCGACAAATTCAGAGAGGTGATAGTAGACATCAAGAGGATTAAAAATCACCATAAAACATAATAGGATCCCAAAACGCCGTTTAGTAGGTGAAAATCGTAAAAATATAGGAATTCCAAGAATCGTTGGAAACTCTAAAAAATTAATAAAAGAATAACAAAGGATGTTTTAACTATTAATTATTTTTAAGCGAAAGAGCATTCTTAAAAATATTTTTCATGTAGGTAATATGCCGATTTGATGATCCAGGGGGTCGTAAATTATTTAAAATGGAAAAGTAGTTTAGAACTCTTATCTCCAAAAATATTAAAGCTTGAAGAAAAATAAAAATATGAAGATGTAAATAATTGTATACTCTTTAATCTGATATAAGCGTGTAGTGTGAAAACTGAGAAGTTTTTAAGATATTGAAGAAAAGTTAAAATGGACACTAGAAACATCGTTGCAACATCTGTACCGATATTTGCAGAGTGTGTTGCCAAATTTCAAAGATAAATTCAGAGAGGTGATAGTAGGCATTAAAGAGATTAAAAATTAACAGAAAACAGTGATCACAAATGACGTTTATTCTGTGAAAATCGTAGAAACAGACGTCAAGAAATCAATGAGACTGGCGAAGAGAATGGTGCTATGAATGCGAAGATTAGGAACAAGGAGGCAGAGGAGAAGCCTTCTCTTATGTAAATTTTCCATGCTTTCGAGGAAAATAAAAGCAGCGAGCAGGTATTCATTAATGTAGAATTTATGGTCGTTAAACTTCATTCGCAAACAACATGTCAGATTTCATGAATGCAACTAAAATGTTCAGGCTTGCAATTGTCGTTATTCCCTCCAGTAAATCTAGAGAAAAGTGCTGCAAGAAAACAAGGTGCAAATGAGGTTTTCGGGGAGAAGATACAGTACCAATAAATAACTCGGCCAGATATTAATATTAAATTTGAGTTTTAAGTTCGACGAGTTGGTGATATGAGGATTTTCGAAAGACCAAATTTACAAACGAGAAGGCTTTTTTTCCTCGATTACCTTATTCCTAATCCTCGCATTCATAGCGTAATTAACGTATCTTGTGCAAATACGTAATACGTAATTAACGTATTAACGTCACAAGTAACGCTATGAATGCGAGGATACGTAATTAACGTATCCTCGCATTCATAGCGTTACTTGTGACTCTATGTTTTCTGGTAATTTTTCTTAATACCCACTATCTCTGCACTGAATTTATCTTTCGAATTTGATAACACCTTTGCAAACATCGGTACCGATATTCCAGCGATGTTTCTGATGTACATTTTGATTTTTCTTGAATATCATAAAAACTTTTCAGTTTCATACTACACGCTTATATTAAATTAAAAAGTATACAAGTCCTTACTTTTTCATGTTTTTATTTTTCTTCAGGTTTCAATATTTTTGAAGATAAGGGTTCAAAACTACTTTTTTTGTTGTTTTTCAGTAATTTACTATCCCCTGGATCATCAAATGGGCATATTACCTACATGAAAAAAACACTTTTAAGATTATATTTTGCTTAAAAAGAATTAATAGTTAAAGCATCATTTGTTATTCTTTTTTTAATTTTTTTAAAGTTTCCAACAATTTTCTGACTCCCTATATTTTTGCGATTTTCACCTACTAAATGGCGTTTGGGACCCTAATGTTGTATGATGACTTTTAATCCTCTTGATGCCTACTATCACTTCTCTAAATTGGTAGGTCGAATTCGGCAACACGCTGCATATAAATAGTGATAGACATCTCTATAAACATTAAGATTAAATTAATTTTGATTTTACTGCTTTCTTTTTACATTTATGACGAGAAAGTATAGTGACTTTCAAAATATTCAAACTCTTGATTTTTAAGAATCCCCAAATTTCAGACCACCCTCAGCCACAGAAACAGTTTGAAATTGTATTTGTCTTTGAGCATGATAACTTAAAAACATTCTATATGGATGAAACTTAATATATGGTCTTTACATAAAATTTTCAGATCTGTTAATTATATTACGAAATCAAAACACGAAAGAAATCAAGTTACATGAAATTTGCTTGCGCGAATGTAAGTGAATACAACTGCTACATAATTTAAAAGAGCTAAATAAATAAAGTTTATTATACAGATCTAACATCTAAAATAAGGTCTCTATAAAATTTATAACCATATATGTCAGATTATTGAATACATATCAATATGTACTTTGATATATAAGTAATTATGATAACTCAAAAATGCAATGACTTAAATGAAATTTGGTATATGAACTCAAAACTAGTTCTATATAAAATTCTATATACATATAATTTTAAGATCTATATATAATTCTAGTTCTATATAAGGTTTCATTTCAATTATTTTAAAAAGGACATCCAAAATACATATTCTGTTTTTTTTAAATTATTATATTATGAAACACTCAAAGTCTGGACGTATATCACATTCAGTGCTTTTCCGAAGATCTGCAATTTTATACAAGTAAGGAATAGTATTTTTATTACAGATCATGTGAGAAAGTCATGAAGACACCACTCTTGATGATTTCTTATATAAGTTTAATTGATTTAATAACATATGAATTTGTTTCAAATGAAAGATGTTTTATAGGCATAAATTTAATAAAATATTTTCATGATTCCTAACTAAAATTTTTCAGTGAATCAAAAAATATTGTATCAATTAAAGATATTCGCATTAAAAGACGGAGAAACGTTAATAAACTACTAATATTCAATAGGAGGAGATCAAAAACCGACAAAAGTGAGTCTTTATAGTTCGAAATCCCATCATTCCAAAAACAGCAAACTTTCTGATTTCCTTTGTATCTTAAAAAAGGACATTTCATTCATAAAGTTTTGCCTTCCAAGCCATCTGAAGAAAGCTATTTGATAGTGGATGGAGCGGCAGCAACAAAAAATGAGAACTTCGTCCTGTCTTTCAAAGCAAACTCAAAAAAGAAGAAATCGCTTACACATCCTTTCTCCCCAAAATGTGCTGTGATATTTTGGTAGCTGACAGAGAGTGAAGAATAAGCAATTCGATGTGGTTTCTTTCTTGCCCGTTTTACATTTTTTTGCAAATTCCTTTTGAATTTATCTGGCTGTTAATCATGGACTTTTCTTTTGGTATGTAAAAATAGGAAAGATTTCTCAATTTCATTTATCAAAAATCAGTTGAAACTTGTTTTATATTTTCACTAAAACTTTATACCTTTTTTCAACAGAAAGAAGCACAAAAAAAAATATCAATTAAAAATTCATTCTTCCTTGGCAGAGCTATATTCTTTATTTCCTTAATTTTACTGCAAATAAATTTTAACTGTTTTATTATACCATCCCATTCGTGATTTGATGATAATAATAGAAAATTGTTAATAGTAAGACGAACATCCTTCAGTGCTAAGATCATATGACGAAAGTCTAATTACTCAAAAAATGTTTTTTTACAATTTTATAAATTATTGCCTTGAAATTGCAGGATATAATGACATTTTCTCTAATTGATATCTGTACCAAACTTATATATCCCAGAAGTTCCGATTACTTCATTAGTCACACTTCTCAAGTACTGTATACTTCTCAAGTATACACTTAGTACTCACTTCTCAAGTACTTCTCAAGTATATTAATTTACATTTTATATATAAAATTACATAAATCATTTTTCATGGTGCACCTCCGGTTGTTTCCCCCCTCATATGAAAAATTTCTCAAATTTTTCTGAATCTAAATTTACATATTATTTTTATATCTTATATAATTCCACAATTTTCCCAATATTTGGACTTTAGCAGTTGTCTGTTAAGATGCATTTTGATTTGTAGAAGCGTAATTTTTCTTTTTTTTCTTCTCAATTATATTTGATTCTAAGGAAATTTGAATAAATTCGATAATTATGAATATAAAGGGACATTTTATGGCAAAAAAATTTATGACTTGCTATAGAAGTCGATGGACAGGATGTAATAATATTAGCATCACAGTTAGTGGCAAATTTCTTTTTTACTGATTCCTTGAAATTTGGTTTGAAAGCCATTAAGCTTAATCCAAAGACAAATATTCAAAATAAAACATTATTCTTTCATGATGTAGGAGAAATAAAAATAAATTAAATTTGATTTTTGTAAGCGTTATTATTCAATTTTTTTGGTGAGAAAAGTATTTGCATCAAAAAATTGATCTATATTGCAAAGGAATAATTCGACTGAAACAAAAAAAAAATTGTGTTTTCTTCCTTTTTCCTCTAATATGGAACAAAGAAAATAAAATCTGCATTGTTGAATAAAGAAGACCAATCTGTTATCTCTGATCCTTATAGAAATAAAATAAGAAATAAATTAGAATCTGCATTTTTCTTATTTTTAATCAAAATTCAAATATATATATACTTTATATTAAATTTGATAATCAAACTGCTGACACAATAAAAAAAATCTTATTTCATCTTTAGAAGCATAGAAAAATGAATAATGCTTCTATTTGAAATTATAAAATAAAGTTTGAATCGTTAATTTATCTAAGTACGATCAATAGCCCATAGAGAATAATTGAATTTTCATCAAAAAAGTGTCAACATGAACTTTATTTTAAAAATAATTCATAAACAAGGTATTTAATTAAACAAGACAAAAATGGGAAATAAAATTAACTTAGAAAATAGATATGAAAAACAAAGCAGGAATTAAAACCCACAATTACAATCAAATAATTAATATCACTATTACCTATTTGACATATTTTGAATTTCCAAAAGAAATAATATTCTCAATGAACTAAATAGAAGATAAAGACTACAACTTTTCAATATTATTCTAAAGATAAGTTCAAGGAAACCATAGAGACAATTTTAAATGGTATCCTTTCTTTACACATTTAGTGAATAGAATAAGCGATTTGCAGCTACATCCATTTTAGGAAGAATTACTGAATTTCGAGGAAAAGGAATGAACACCAGAAGCGGAGAAAACTAATTACCAGGACAAAAGAGTGTTCTAGATATCGAATAATAGATTGTTATAGATCCCTAACGCTAAATGAAATTTCTAATGGATTCCTGAACTGCTTGTACATCCCAAAACACATACTAATATTTTTTTCGTAAGAAATTTGATATTATCCTCACAGATAAAAAAATTATAAAAGCAATTTCATGTTTCGCTAGATGTTAAATCATCTATTATATATTGTATTATCGAAAACTTGATTTATTTTGCCATGGAATATTTCTAGTGAAAATTATATATTTACTGTCGTTTAATCAAATCTTAAAAGAGGGGTAGCATTATTGCAAAATCACTGTCATTGTATTTTAAAAATAAATTTAAGTCGGATTATTACTAATAGCACAGAAATTAATCTTTTTTACGCCGGTATAAAGTGAATAATTTCTATTACTCAATTATACACAACAAGTTGAATAACAAGAAAGTTAGATATGCTCCAAGAAAAAAAACTTAATTGAAAAGAAGAGAAAAGATTTTCTCAATGTTTCTCCAGAATAAAGTTCAAGAGTACCAGAAAGAAAATTTCAAATGTTTCGTTTCTTTGTTGAATGAGTAAATAGAATTAAAGACTAACATGATGCATTTATTTTAAGCAGAAATAGTGAATTTGGGCGATAGGGAATTGCCACAAGCAACGAAGAAAACTAATTTCTGCACAAGGGAATATTTTAAATATCGAATAATAAAAAAATAAAGGATTTCAGATTCGAAGTGAAATGTCAAATATTTCTGAAATATCTATTTATTTCAAGGTATCAATAATTCCCTCGTTTTTTTTAAAGGAAAACTGAAATTATCTCTTAAAAGTTATTGAAAAAATTTGCAAAAACTGCAATTCCTTATTTTCTTAAACATTAAACCTTCGATTCTAAATTATATCAACAAACGATCTGGAAGCTAATGATAGCAATAAGTTACTTTATTATTTGAAAGTTTCAATACCATGAACGACAATAATTTAAGTTTAATTTTTTTGTTTTTTAATTAAGTAAATAATTTAAGTTTTTTTGCACAAGATACGTTTTTTAAATCTTGCTATTAAAATAAATAATCTAATAAAATAATTAGGACCATTATCAAGATAGGATTAAAGAAATACATTTAAAGAATAATACAGGGTATTTCAGTGAATTCAGAACTTCTAAGAGGGGTAGGGTACATCCTGATAACTCGAAATCATATAGCTATGTGGGGTCGGAAATGTTTTCTTGAAGCGGTGTTGCACACAGAAGCACCATAAGGAAAAGAGACCGTAAATGAGAAATCGCTTTAATAATATATTAAAAGAAGCAAAAGGTACATGGATTAAAGTAAGTGTTCGAAGTTTCTTCCACGGGCTACAATGCAGCCTCACATTTCCGACGCATGGACATCCGAACATTCTGGAATACTTCAGGCATATCTCGAATCTCTCCGGCAGCTACTGCGATTCTTGCAACGAGCTCCTCAGAAGTGTCAACAGGGGTGTCATAAACTAGCGATTTCATGTGACCCCAGAAATAAAAATCAAGACATGATAATTCCGGTCAACGGTGGATCGGACGTGGGGGTCCCGTGCGTTGGCCTGTTGCTATTAAAATTTTCATAATAAAGAGTGGGAAAACTTTAAATATATTTATCTCTTCTGATGGATAATGTAAATTCTTTTATTATTATTATTATTATTATTATTATTATTATTAACTTTTTTAGTGTTTCTCATTCTAAATGATTTAACACTTCGGTTAGATTTAAATAGAAACATTGAGAATTGTTAATTAAAATAACTATCTGTTAAATGATAATGTTATTAATATTGATTTTGTCATTACTTAAACAATGTTGATCGCCTTTATGAATATTATTAATTTCAGACAAAAAAAGCTTTGATTAAATTGCAAAATAATGAATGCATCAAGTAATGTATGACATAGCAATATAAAATTAAGGCAAGAGTTAAAATATTGAATTTTCTATACACTGAAATTTGATACAACGAGAGATAAAACTTACGATATTTTAAATAAAATTGCTCTTTTTCATTTTCAACGATTGTAAAATATAATGTTTGTATCACATTATTTTCTTCATAAAAAATTTCATTTCAATTAATTATTAACATGATGATGCAAAAGTTAATAAATATGTAAATAATATTTGGAAAAAAAACTTGAAAATGTTAAGAAAGACACACACAAATTGTTCACACATTTCCATTCAAACAACCACTCAACAACAAGTATCAAACAATTTTTATGTTCACATTAATTTCCTTAAAAAAAAGAATATATCCCCTTTTTTCATTTTGTTGTCAATTAATTTTTAAGCATTGCTTAAGGCCTTTTGTATTATACAAGCAATTAAAAAAGTTTCTTTTTCCTTTTTCTTTGCGAGGAAGGGTAGAATTTTCACACTTGACACTTCTTAAGAATTTTCTAAAAATTGTATACTTTAATCTATAATAACATGGTCTGCATCAAAAGTTAACAAAAATTCTGCCACTATTTTCAAATTAAATACAGAGATTATACATTTTTTTTCACAAGGAATTTAATTTGAAAGAAGAAAACGCAATTATTTCACATTTACTAATCTAAAATGGTAATATTTTTAAAGAATAATATTTTCAAATTAATAATTGCTTTAGTAAGATTCACAGCCATTTCTAAACAATTTAATCTCTATTTTAATTCTGAAAGTTGAAATAAATAAATGAAGACTTGAAATGCTCTTAGGTTCTAAAGCAACGTTTGCCTTAGCACTCTTAACTTCAAAACATTATTTTTCCTGTTGTTGGAATTTTTTTAAATGTCACTTGCAAGTAGCTAAATCACTTCTTTTAAAAGAAATTCAAATTTGTTTGGGGTATAAAAAATAATTCTTATTTAACAAAAAGAATGATATTAATTTAAATGAAAGAGAATTATTTTCATTAGTATAAATCGACGCTTAGCAAAAAAATAATAAAAAAAGTAAACCTATAAAAAAGTAATAAATAGACAATCTGTTTTTAACTTTACATATATCAAAAATAAAAATAAATAAATTATAAATGAAAGAATTGAATTTTCGGATTCATTTACCACGTATAAATATGAATTATATCGAAGATATTTTTGGTTATTATTTTGTTTAAAGAATATATATATATACACTGGTGTGCAAAACTTAAGCAACAGGTATGTTTTTTGCCATAACTTCACGAGAAATCATCTGAGAGAAATGAAATTCAGAAATGAGATACAGCATTTTGTTCAGAAAGAATGACGAAAGCAAAGTTGCGCAGAAATGAATACAATACATACCGTATAGAATAAAACAAAAAAAAGCTTTATTGAACTCATGATTGTCTGTCAAAGAGGAATAACAGCAAGCATATGTTCCTTAGTATGGGATATGCTCTCCCCTTACTGCAATAGTTGCTTCGCACCGTCTCCCCATACTCAGCACCAGATTGTCCAACAGTTCTTGAGGTAAGAGTGCCCATTCCTCAATCAGCACCTGTTTAAGTTGTCGGGTGTTCCCAGGAGGATGTAATCGTGCCGCAAGGCGTCTCCCCAAAGCATACCACACATGTTCTATCGGATTTAAATCGGGGGAGCACGCCGGCCAATTCATTCGAGTGATATCTTCACTTTCCAGGAGCTCCTCAACAACATGAGTCCTGTGTGGCCGAGCATTGTCATCCATAAAAACGAAGTCTGATCCAATGGCACCTCGGAACAGACGCACATGGGAAAGGATTACCTCCTGACAATAGCGATCTCCAGTTACAGAACCTCTGTCGAAAATGTGGAGCTCAGTCCGTCCGTTCATCATAATGCCTCCCCAGACGACATCTCCAGGATCACCGGAAGGGTACTGGGATGAAACCGTGTCCCGACCTCTCTCCAAATCAATTGGCGTTAGGAATAGCTTGTAACATCACGGAAAGAGACCGTTTCGGTGGTCCTGGAGTTGTCGTCTGGGGAGGCATTATGATGAACTGGCGGACTGAGCTCCACGTTTTCGACAGAGGTTCTGTAACTGGAGATCGCTATTGTCAGGAGGTAATCCTTTCCCATGTGCGTCTGTTCCGAGGTGCCATTGGATCAGACTTCGTTTTTATGGATGACAATGCTCGGCCACACAGGACTCATGTTGTTGAGGAGCTCCTGGAAAGTGAAGATATCACTCGAATGGATTGGCCGGCGTGCTCCCCTGATTTAAATCCGATAGAACATGTGTGGGATGCTTTGGGGAGACGCCTTGTGGCACGATTACATCCTCCTGGGAACACCCGACAACTTAAACAGGTGCTGATTGAGGAATGGGCACTCTTACCTCAAGAACTATTGAACAATCTGGTGCTGAGTATGGGGCAACCATTGCAGTAATGGGAGGGCATATCCCATACTAAGGAACATATGCTTTCTGTTCTTCCTCTTTGACAGACAATCATGTGTAACGATACTATGAGTTCTATAAAGCTTTTTATTGTTTGATTCCATACTGTATGCATTGTATTCATTTCTGCTCAACTATGCTTTCGTCATTCTTTCAGAACAAAATGCTGTATCTCATTTCTGAATTTCATGTCTCTCAGATGATTTCTCGTGAAGTTATGGCAAAAAACATACCTGTTGCTTAAGTTTTGAACACCAGTGTATATTCATCTATCATTTGCAAATATTTCTTAACATTTTATCCTTGATTAAGTGGAAACTAATCAAGTTATTTTTTTGTCTTGTCAATCATAACTGACATCAATATTCATATCAATCTTGATTTATGTGAGCTATCATATTGTAATTTATGACACCCAAGCCTTTCCTCTATTTAACAAAGTGAAGCATCTTAATAGAGCTCGGTTAAGTTATATTATATTCAAGGTTGAAATTATAATAAAATATCATTCAACATACATAAAATTAAACTCTATACAAAGAAAGAGCATAATGTAATTTTTTAATGAATTTTCTGCCAAACAAGTCTGTATTTAGCACTAACATTTTTGATAAAACGTGCTTGGTTTCAGCAGAAAATGGTTTTTATTGACTGAAATTTTATCACTTCCACTTTAATTTAAAGTTCAATTTTTACAAGAGCTGACAGAAAATTAGAAGTATAATACAAGGAATAAAAACGACTTGAGACTTTTATAATAGTATTGGTTATATGATTATTGAAATGTGAAGATTCAAAATATTTTGCTAAAAAACTATTAAGAGACCAACTTATATGAAACATATAATGGAAAGTTTTAGAGAGCATTTATTCCAGTAAACCCAGCTGAACGCCAAAGGCGGCTAGTTGGTAATAAAAAAGACTGTTTTACTGAATGATATCACAAACAGGACATGGATCTTTTGAGAACTAAAACATATTATTTCTTTTGTGAATATATTATTTGATTGCAACAACATAAAATATAAATCTAGTCGACATTTTTCCCTTTTGGAGTTTATTCCTTCCTTAAATTATTCAGACACAAGTCACTGAATACCAGTTAAAGTAACTGAATGGAAATTTATCATTTAAAAAACGTGCATTCATTAAAATAGAAAAAAAATTTCAGAAAAAGGTTTGATTAAAATTAATAAAATGATTTTAGAAAATGTTAAGTAAATCACAATTAAAATCATTTCAGAACATTAGATTTCAGTAACTGAGATGAATTCCTAAATTATTGTAGAAAGTTATGAGAATAATTGTGTGTATGTGTGTGTTTTTTCATATAAAATAATCTTGCCTATTTTGATGCACACTGCATGTCATAATTTGTTTCTTTACAGCATTGAATTATCTTTCTAAAACTCGCAAATATATTAAAATTCTGAAGAAAACATTCTATTAAAAGGATGAATTCACTTGTTTACTTTCAAATTTTCTCCTATTTTGTACAGAATTAGTAAATTTGCCCTGATAAATCATTTAGTAAAATGAAATATTGTTAACAGGCAATAAGTATGATTTGTACTATCTGCTAAAAACAGGAATTTTTAAATACCTTCTGAAAAGGAAATGTTACATATCTCCGAAAAAGGGAATTTGTACATACTTTCTGAAAAAGAATTTGTCTATACTTGTACTGTTAACAAGCAATATGGTTAAATATTTATGCCACTCAGATTTAGATATTTTTAGGCACAATTTTGAAATACATAAAGATATTATCTAAAATGATTTGTTTAGTAATATATAATTCTAATGCGACAAACAAGATATGGATACAACTGAGACATAGCAATATAAAAATGGCATTCAGATCATGAAATTATTCCAGAAATATAGAAAGATATAATCTAAAATGACTTGTAAAGTAAAAGGTAATATTGGTACAACAAACACGAATTGGCAAACAATAAAGTAGGATAGAATAAAAATGTCATTCGAAACAGAAATTTTGTGGAAATTATTTAGAAAAGTAAATAGGTATATTTAAAAATTCCTGTTAAGTAAAATATAGTATTGTTACCACAAACTAATTTTACTGAATATGACTGAGGTGACAGAGAGAAGCAATTTCAAATATTTTACTGATAAAAAGCAATTCTGATGAAATATGCTTCAAAAAACCTTTTTTTTCAGAATAAAATATATTATTCTGATAACTAGTATTAAAGTGTATTTAAGCATTCATTAATCAACTTAGGTTATTAAACTCGGTGTTTCAGAATGAATTTAAAAATAAATAAATTATTATTAAATGGGATATTTTTTGACTATATACAAATATACAGAGATGAATTAATGAAATAACAAATTTTATTCACAACATAAAGTACTCTGAAAAAGAACTGAAAAAAAGTTTAATAGAAAAATATTTATCAAAATATTCAGCTCATTAGAAATTTGTTTGACCACTAATCCTTCATGCAAAATATTTTCCTTTTGAAAAAAAATTTAATTAATTTTCCGCTCAAACTTTTAATTCTTTTTCTTTTAAGTTAAGCAGCTTATTTTATTATTTTAAATACCAAAGATAAAGGATTCCGACAAACTCATCACAAAGTTTATTAATAGATTTTTTTTTTTTTTTGCTGGAAAGGCATTTAAGGCTGTACAGCATTATATTAATGCTCCATCTCAATTATTTAATAAAATATTAAATTATTTTTTTATTTAAATGTAAAAAGTATTATTTTAAGAATTTTAGAGTGAAGTTGTATTTTATAAGTATTTTAATATAAATATAGTATTTATAAAGAGTACCGTTAATAACTAGGCATTTGCTGGATTAGATTATTTATTCATTTTTAATATATTATTTCACTTATATTCGAAATAACGTAATATAAATGAAAATTTTCAATCATATTTCGCCATACAAATATTTCTTAGGTAAATCATTATTTTATCAATTTGAACAGAAGATTTTATTTTATTATTGACTAGACGACTTTAGCGTTCAGGAGGTTTGCCGAAAGTAGACATCTGTAAAATTTTCAATTAAATATTTTTGAACCTCGACATCTTAATATTTTCTTCAACAATTTATTTTTTCCTTTTTAAGCATCAAATTCTGATAGCCAGATGACTCATATTATTATAAAACTTCGTTAAAATTTAAAAATTTGGTTTATTGTACCTAATATAGCTCTAATTTACTGTCATCTGTCCTAAAATATAAATTTGAATTTGAAATAGGTGGAACGAAACAGCAATAAATACAAAAAAAAAATTGATAAAAAAAACATTGTTTTAAAAAAATATTTCTGTAAAGAACCGAGTCCTTCAGCATTGTAATCTTTTATGTAAGACAAAATATTGATTCATAATTTATGCAATATTATTGAATAAAGATTATTGAATATTGAATAAAGATTTATTGAGAAGAGAAAGAATTATTGAATAAAGATTTATTGAGAAGAGAAAGAATTATTGAATAAAGATTTCTCTGATTCCCCATAAATTCAGTTTCATCTTCAAAAAGATTTAAATTTCGATAAATAATATTTTATTTTACTTCAATCAATAAATCTCTTCTAAAAACAATTATGAAACCTAAATTTTATACAGTTCTTCGATCCTATAAATCATATTTAGTAAAACCATATTGACAATCTAAATCATATTGATCAATTAAGTACGATCGTCTAAGATCATACTTAATTGAGTTGTAAAGTTTTGGATATCATTATTTTAAGATCAACAATTTCTTCATTTTAGATAATCCGGGAAAGTCCAAGAGCTGATAGGCATATTTTCTTCGCAATTTTTGAATGGAGAGATATAAAATCATATTGATCAATTAAGTATGATCGTCTAAGATCATACTTAATTGAGTTGTAAAGCTTTGGATAACATTATTTTAAGATCATTTTAGATAATCCGGGAAATTCCAAGCGCTGATTGGCATATTTTCTTCACAATTTTTGAATGGAGCGATATAAAATCGAGCGTTTCTACAGAATGTAGACATTCAAATTTCCACAACTAAATCAGTTTCGTTGCAAAAGATTGAAAATTTTTCTATTTAAAATATTAAGTGTCTCAAGAACATTTTAATAAATATGATTAACAAAACAGTAAATCTTTTTTAAAATTTAAAAGTTGGAATTCAACAGAATATTTGTTGTTTAAAATTACATAAAATGTAATTATTTATTTCATTTTGATCATTCTTATATAAGATGCACCCAGGTGAAGCATACTTCGAGTAAAGTAGCTGATTCTCTCCTCTCTAGAGGTGGGTCGCGGTCGCCTGGTGGTAAGGTCTCGCCTTGTGAGCCGTAGGGTTTCAGGTTCGAGACCCGATTCCGCCGAAGAACCGTCGTGTAAGGGTGTCTGTTGCACGTTAAATCCGTCATGCCAAACGTCCTCCTGCTGATGTGGCGTGAAGAGGAGAATGCCAGCTCAGGTGTCGTCCTCGTCATCTGACCGCCGTTCAAAATTACAAGGACCGTCCCAAAATAGCCGTTGTGTTGCTTTGCAACGTGACGTTAATATAACTAAACTAAACTAAACTCCCCGCTAGAGGGTGCAAAAATGATGTGGGGTGGTTCCACACTCCTACCGATGACGTCATGTGTTCACCTTCGGATGGTGTTGTACAGTAACATGTGATGTCATTAAGAATCAACCATAGTTCCCCTCTATGTCGTCACGCCTTCCGGTAATTCAGATTTATTCATGTGCCTCTGTTGTGGGGAAGAGGAGGATGGAGAAATCGATTATGATTATGATTTCCTGAAAAAATAATAAATATTGAAGCACAATTGATCTTTTATACATTGCATCAATTTAAATACATGTAATTTCTCTGAGGAAGTCGATACTCTATAGTTAGAAATTAATCGATTTTTAAATTTGTAAGTCTCATATTCTAATGAGAAAGTTTCATCTTTCTACATTTTTAAATCAATCCATTTATTGAGGAGACAAACATTGAGAAGAAAACGGCTAATAATTTAGCTTCCAAACCAGCATTTAAAATAATTCCTTTCCTTTCCCTCTCCTTATATAAATACAGCATTCTTCTGCTGATTTGTCGATATAAGTATTTCTATTTACTTCCTCAAATCAAGAATACAACCATTCATGTAGAAAGACTAATACCATGTGTTGAGTAATATCTAACGAACAAAACCCCAGAAAACATTAGAACTTTTATGTGGGCAAAGAAATATAATATCATATTTTTTCTTGGTAATTTCGCAACTTGTTTGCTATGTAACTTTTCGATCGATAACTGGATGGAATCCAAAATGAGTTTCGAATACATTTAAAATCTGGCTTTCTCGTGAAGTGTTTATAACTTTATATACTGCATCTAAGAGGTCTCTGTAAAGTCGACTTTCGCATTTTGTATTTCATCTATATATTTTTTTCGAGCTTGAAACAATCTTAGTCATTTTTTTTTGGTTGAAGTTTCCGTTTATTGAAAGAAACCATTTTATGATTGAAATCTGTCTCCATACTTGAAGCGATGCTTCTACTTTTCATCCGAAAAGTATGTTTTCATTTCCATCTTTTTACTTTTCTATTTATTTGAAATTCGGACTTCGATTAGTTTAAAAGGAGTTTTTCCCTATAATTTTAAAGAAATAAGAATTTTAAATTTGTGTCTATATTTAGCTGTTAACCAGACGCAATCAAAAAATTTATCTTAGTTATTTTACATTCTTTTACAAATGTAAATTAAAATATTCCATTAAAAAGGCAGTCAAATGAAACAGAATGATCAATTTAACCTCTATAAACCGTTCTACGTTGTTTATGAAATCTGAATTATTCTAAAAAATGGATCATTTTACTAAAACTTGTAAATGAAAATTTTTCGTCGATGTTAACAATTTATTTAATAATCATAACAAATTTTCAAATATATAAATTCTTGTTGCAGTTTTAGTTGGGTTTTTTTTTCATATCATTAATCAAGGTATTTTGTTAAATCGCATTTGTTTTGTTAAACAATATCGAACCAGAAATTTTATGCATTGATCAACCAAAATCATTGGATAAAATTACCTATCACCGAATTTTTTTTCTAAGTTTCTTCTTTTTTTTTCTTTTGGAATATCAGTATTATAAAGAATTTTGATGCGTTATTAATACTTGTAAAATTTTATATATAAATATGCTACTTTATTTGAATTTCTTTTTACAGGAATCTAAATTTTGACCAAGATGTTTAGTTCAATCATTCTATTTTATAATAATATTCTTGATAGGGTAATATTATACATATTTTATACAATTTTATTTCAAGCTCAAACCACGTTTTTGATGAATCTAATGTAATACAATTTTATAATCCATAAATATCTTATTTTTAGGTGCATTTATAGTTTCTAAGCATTTTTATAATTTTTGGATAATTATTTCATTATAATATTTCATAATTTCCAGATAAATAACTGAATTACTTATAACCAATGATTCCGTTTTATTTTCTGGTCTTTTCTAAAAATGGAAACTTTACTCCATTTTTCTCACGAAAGTCCATCGATTTTACAATTTTCGTTTCTCGAATCGAAATAGAGAGAAATAATCCGTCTTTCACTTCGAAACAAATATTTTTTTGATGGCTGGCGGGTTCAGCCATTCATCCACATCTGCCTTCAGGAAATTCGAACGCTTAACTTGTCAGCGAGAAAAGTGGATTTGGCGCGTGCCTTGCTAGTTGCAAGGACTAAAGGATTCCTTTAAAAGGCATTCAGGAAAAGACCGATTTTTTTTTCCTTTGTCCTTTTTTGCCCAGAATCGGATAAGTTTCCCTTTAGGAAGAGTTTCATAGACTAGAGACAAAAAGAATATATACTATCTTTATTTACCCCCTCCACCTTATTTTCAACAACTTCATTTTTTAAGGAAAAAATAGAGTTTTTCAGTGTCGTTCTTATTTTTATACTTTCGAAAAATTTTAAATTTTTACATAAAAGAATCAAACAGAACCGATGTCGAAAATATTTTGAATCATGAGGTGAAGTCGGTACATATTAAAGCCCTTCTCAAATATCACTAAAAGTCATCAAATTTTTAATCCATTTATTGTGCAGAAGAAAAATAATTTTTTCAAGTTTTTGCTCAATTTTTTTTGTTTACTAATTAATAATTACGTTTCTGATTGATTCTTTTTCGTAAAATAATCTCTTAACTGAATAGATAGCATCTGAATTGAATCGATGATATATCAGCAACGCTGTTGCCATATTAAGATATTTCTGTTTTGAGGCATTTTTTATATATGCTTCGGCAAATAAGCAACAAAATTAAAGGTAAATTATTTAATAAAAATCGAAGAAAGGTTTCTGTCATGAAATAAATAATTTTATTATTTTCTCTTCCTTTATATAATTTGATTTGATTTAAGACAGTTTTAATCTATACTTATAATAAAGCTCAATGTGTGTGTGTGTGTGTGTGTGTGTGTTGGCGCTCTACAGGCTAGACCATTCAACATACAGCTACCAAATTTGGCAGGTGTATACCTTGGAGGCCGGGAATGTGCACCTGGGGGTTATTTTTTCAAATTTTTAATTAGAATTTTATTTATTTAAAAATTAAGCGAAATTTTGGCGTGTTTCTGCTATAACTTCCGAAAATATTACCGCACAAAAAAGATTTTTACATGAAGTTGAAGATCAAAAATTTATCTTTTAAATGATACCAATGTTTTAACCTTAAAATTAAATTTCTATTTTTAATGAATTTTTAAATAAATATTTTAACTATATTGTTCAACAATTTTTTTCGTACAAAATAAAAATAAAATTTAAGCTGCACGAGCACGTTTCGCATTCCTGGCAAAAAATAAGCTTTTTTTAAAGTGTTGCCATCACATTGATTAAAGCTCCAACTAAAAATAAATTAAATCTTTTTGGAAATGAAATCTGCAAAAATATAAATTTCGGCACGTGTCTGTAGGAAATGAATAAAATATGAAATATTATTTTTTGTAAAAAATAAATTCAAGAAAAATTCTTTTATGATCTTTTACACTCTCTACATTATTAATCCAATAAATCAGTTTTATTTTAAGGCAAGTTTTGTTTACTATGAACAGGATATCCATTCAAATCAGAGCCACACAACTAATTTGTAAATCTTTAGTAAGACACAGATCTGCTAAAATGGTCTAAATGGAAAATGATTATATTTTATGTAACTTGATACAATAAATGCTCTAATAAATAACGAATTTTTGATTTTACATAAAGCTTCTGCAAAATCACGAATGACAAAATGTTCTTGAAAAATTAATGTTTTAAATAAAAAGAGTTAATTTCCAATCAACTAAATCAATCACTTAAACTGACTGATTTATGAAAATTTGAATATCACTATTCAATAAAAAAAGGATAATTTTAGATTTTCCATCTATGTTTTCAAAGAAAATACGCCAATCAACACGCAGGTTTCTCAAGATTAATTGGCCTAAGATTATGAAAATGTTGAGTTTTTCTAAATTTTTAACATTTAAAACTTCATAAATAAGTCTTGTTGATCGTGGAAAATAGAAACATTCATTTATTTAAAATTTGGTGTGCCCAGAATATTTCTCATAATTTTTGAAATATATTTATAGGCCGGAACAAAATATTATTATTGATTTCATTTCAATCCTTTTGAAAGCAAAACTAAAAACTGAATTTTATACTGAATCTGAGAAATTTTTGTGGAATTATTCTTTGAGATATTACATAAATTATGAAAAATATTTTGTAGTTCACATAAGACTTAAATACCGAGCAATTCTGTTTGCAATATTCATATTCAATAATAATATAATAACTAAATAACAATAAAGATGATTAATAAAATAAAACGCTTGGTTTTATTAAAAAATATCTTTATATTAATTGCAATTTCATCATTTCCACTTTAAATTGAAATTGAAGTTTTACCGGAAATGACAACAAATTAGCAAAATATATATAGAACGAATCGATCTATACAACAGTATAAATTTGGTATGACTATCAAAATGTGAAGATTAAAAATGTTTTGTTTGAGAATCTATTAAGAGACCAGTTACTTAAAATATTTAATTGAAAATTGTAGCGAGCGGTAATACTGGCGAACCGGCTGGTCAACAAAGGCGGCTTGTTTTTAATAAATGTTACGTCAAAAAAAACATAAGTTAAAATCATATTGACAATAATAATTCCAGATCTGTTTCAATCTTTAACTTTTAAAAGTGTTATATTTAAAATGTTATTTGCTACTTGTATTGGAGTCATTTTTATTCAGCTCAAAAAGTAGTTAATGTGATTGCTTAATTATTACTTTTTTTATTTTAATTTAGCTGAAACGAATTTGATAAAATAATATACAAACATCATTATTGCACAGATTATAATTTCTTCATGGAATACTGAGTTTCTCAAGCATATTTTACCTCCCCTCTCCTGTTTCTCAGCTTCTGATCCATTTCAATATTGAAAGATCTCTCGGCTATATTTCTGACTATTAGTCATCATGAATTAAATAAATTAACACAGTTACTTAACGAGTTAGAATCAGTTATATTACACACACAATAAATGACATATGTATAGATTAGTATTCATTCCAAAATTTTATCATTGATATAAAAAATATATTTAAATCTTATAATACACATATCAAAAAATTTGCATATTTCTGAAAATCTTTTATGCATCCTTGAGTGAAATTCAGAATTATTTGAAAACTTTTAGATTCAAAATATCAAACACTAACATATTTTTCAATGCCATTTTTATATTTCTTCAGCTTGTATTTGCTTCTCAACTTACAATTGAGAAGCAACTGTGAAGCTTTTATAATTATCTTTTGCTTATTTTGTTAATTTTTCATCATGTTTTTGCGGCGTTTTATTTTAAATTTTGATTATGGTTTTACAAATCATTATTTTTTTTCCAAATATCATAAATTAAAATTTTTCATAATAATTGGAAAAATATTTTGAAAATTCGCAAATTCCTCTTTATATTGAACTTCCTTAAAATGTCCGTTATTGAAAAAAAATTCTAAATTTAAATGAAATGAAATGAAACATTTCCAAAGGCTCGAAATTTTCCAAAGAAAAGATACAATTGACAGGGATTAACTATTTTAACGTCCACTTATATTTACTTGACTCAAATGAAACAGTATTTCTTTTTTCATATACGGTGTTATAATTAAATTAAAGTAATTTTTTATAACAAATCCTTTGTTTAACAGATTTCTTATCATAACAAAAGGATTAAATGAAAAGTAAAAATACAGATTAACTTCCATCAGTACCCTTAATTATTTCTTACTCTGAACATTTTTATTTAGTATAATAGACAAATAAAAAAATCTTTGCTTAAATAAAATTACGCACATTCAAAAAAAGAAATATTGAATTAAAAAATAATTTGATTTTATTGTTTACTGACTTACATGTAATTGCTTTTCAAGCAAGCGAAAAAATGTAATTAATAAAAGAATTTTTTATTCATTTCACATCCTATACATAAATAATTAAATTAAATAAACTTTCACTCATTTTAACTGCTTGAAATTTTCTTTAAATAGTTCTCCAATTAACTGTATTCTGATTATTTATCAAATAGTCCTTCATTTTGTCTCAAAACCCTATTAATCCATTGTAGAAAATCAGTCGTTAAGTTTTGTTGTTGCTTCTTATGGTACTTGCCATGGACAATCCCGCTGTTACGAAGACAACGATTTTAAGCCGGTGGAGGAGCGTCTCTTGTTTTTATAGTAGCTCCAACTAGGGCCAAGAGTACGACTTTGCTACGCACGCATCACTCATTCACTTGCACAACCCCTTTTTACAGGAGGACACATTCATACACAGAACAACAGAATAACAACCAAGCCCAAACCTAGACTCGAATCCAGGACGCCCAGATCACGGGGAAGACGCTCTACCCCTATGCCAGGACGCCGGCTCTTACGTTTTAACACTTTTGAATAGTTAAATTCAATATTCACAGAAAATGTGAATATTTTCTTTCAATATGCAGTTTTAAAATGCATGGTCTTTCTACTATAGTCGTTTTTGTCCTGCAAGACTCACCCTTTAGAATCTTTCTTAATCCTTAGACTTTCATACGTTCTTTCTTTTAATGATAGACTGCTCCATTTCTTCGACAAATGCACTTGTTTCCCCGCATCCTTCCAAATCTTTAGAAGCAAAAAATCTCCCATGTTTCCTAATATAATTTGGATTACTATTAGATAGCATTTTCTTAATTATATTTCTGGTTTAGAAATAAAGTCATAAGTAACTTTTCCTTTTTTGGATATATGGGTTTTGGATACAAGGATTTTTTTACAGATAGTTTGGACAAGAACTATCTGACAAACCATTTTTAACGATTTTTTTTCTTTCAATTCCCCAATTCCTACTTTAAGACATTATTTGATTTGAGGACAATTATGTGCACACTCCCGTTCTGTGCCACCAACTTTGTGTATTGATTAGCCTTTTCACTACGAATATTCAATCCACTTGTTGATGTTGTTTTACGTTTTTTTTTTTATTTTTTTGTTTTATGGTTCATACTTTCCTATTACTAATGTGAGAAGATTATATGGCTTGCAGGTCTGACAGAGAATCTGAAAGAAAATGTGCATTTTTACATGTCCTTCCATCTTTTCACAATGCTTAATGGTCATCTTTAGAGAGAGCATTTCTGACTACAAACGTGCTGAAAGGTTAGATAATTTCACATAATTCTTATTGGTATTTTTCCCTTTAATATTAAACTAATATTGCAGCTTCTACTTTATTAACATTTTCGCACTATCTGTAAAAATCTCTAATCCATCCATTCCTGTAATTTTGATTTGATAACCATAGATAAACTATTCTGCAGGGTGTTGTTCGAATTTATCAAAAGTTATTTCATAATCTTTACTATAGAAGCATTTGTTTACTATTGTTACTCTTTTACTAGTAGTTATTACTTGAAATTCAGTGAATATTTCCACTGATTTGAGATCCACTAGTAAGTATATTTTCGTTAATACTTGAAGAGCTTCGGTAGAAATAGATCGGTATTCTATTGACAGTAGTTCCAAAGATATAGTGATGAGAAGGTGTCTTGGATTGCAGCATATGCTGTTCATAAAGAAAAAATTGGGCTCGTAATTTTTATACGTTACATTTATTGACACATAATCAAGCACTATGTCGAAAACTGTTTGCATAAAGTTATCAATAATTGATATTCATCGATTATTATCGCATATTTGTGAGACATATTTAATAAAAAAAAATATGAAAAAAGTTTCTTTTTTGACTCATTTTAAAGTAGCATACATTGTATTGTTCTAGTTTAATTTATAGCTGTTTAGAAAGTTCCATGAGTTTTCATGAAGGAATTAAGCACAGAGAAAGTTCAAGACCCATTAATGACACTTATCTGAAAGTCGCTTTTAATAAAATGCATTTTTGTCTTCATATATATCTCTTTGTCAAAACTTTGAAAATATGAGCATTTATTTTATTTTAATTTTGTTTATGTTTTCAAATTATTGTAAGCAAAATCTAACTATATATACATCTGTTGACATGTATTGTCTGCAGATAAAATGAAAAGACGAATATAGAATCTGTAAACTATATCCCATTTACGATTATAGTAAAATTTTAACTCTTCAAACATAAGTTTAAACCTCGTTCTTATAAAAAAAAATCAGTATTCCATAATGTTTAATATACATTGCATCGCTTTTCAGCTATAGCATAATAACATAAAGCACGAAAGTAAAAAAATATATATATTTATTTTTCAGACAATCTTTAGCTAATAATCTATATTTCATTGTAGCTCCTAAAGGGATGCGGATTGTTTCTTCATTTCTCATTTTTTGTTATTTCTAATCATGATTGCAGCTAAAAGCTTAAAAGAAAGCATACAGTTTTTTTTTTTTGAAAAATAAAATTTATAACGTTTTTAATAGAAAATATCATTTTTTCTGTGTCTACTTTTTGATGATCATTTTTGTGAAAATATTTAGTAGCAGCAGACGTTATATAGCATAATAGACAAATATAGCAGATGTTTACTATTACGAACAAAATTTTTAAAAATAGTTTTATCCTTTTTTAGAGAAACTAAAATCCATATAAACTAAATATAGATTTCTTGTATAACAATAATGCTCTTTCGTTCATGATTTCAAGAATAGTTCTGTGTTTGACAATGGAATTTTCAATTTCTTTACAGCAACATTTTTACCATTCATATTCTATGACTAGAATATTTATCTGCCGGTGTTCTGGCATAGAGGTAGAGCCTCTTCTCCGTGATCTGGTCCATGATCACGGGGAACAATCATGATCGAGTCCCGGTTCGATTATGGTTGTTCTTCTTCTATCTGTGAGGGGTGTGAATGTGACCCCCTGTGAAAAGGGCTTGTGCAAGCGAATGTGACGAATGAAGCAGCTAAGTCGTACTCTTGGCCGTAGTTAGCACCACTCAAAAAGTAAGAGACGCTCACCCGGCTTAAATCACTGACAAATAACTGTCAGTTTGGTTTGGTTTGGTTATATTAACGTCCCGTTTGAAGCAACACTAGGGCTATTTTGGGACGGACCTCGTAATTTTGAACCACGGTCAGATAACAAGGACGACACCTGAGCTGGCACCCCCCTCTCCACATCACACCACACCAGCGGGAGGACGTTTGATCATGACGGATTTAACGTGTAACTGACCCCCTTACACGACGGTTCTTCGGTAGAATCGGGCCTCGAACCTGAAACTCTCCGGTTCCGAAGCCGGGACCTTACCACCAAGCAACCGCGGCTCACAAATAACTGTCAGAGGGCTTGAAAAGTGCCATAAGTCCCAACACAACAACACAGAATGCTTATCTTGAACTTCTATACCCATAGCACTTTTTTTGTAAAATCCGCTACTCCAAGACAACACAAGGTTATAGCTATAAAATAGTTATTTTATTACATTTTAAAATTAAAACAAAGATTTTCTTCCATGTTATTTCATTTCTAAGGGTGTTATTCACTGTATAAACTTTACTTAATAAATTCCTATATTATTTTAAATGTTTTTAATTAATTTCAACTGCTAATTAATTTAATTAATTTTAATTTATGTTTGATTCAACTCTTCATTTTGTAAAATTCTTCCTGGCACCATTTTATTTTGAATGATCATTCAGAAATGTAATCTTACATTATATCTACATACAGATTATTAACATATAGAATAAAGCTTCTGCAACGCAACTCAAAAACATAAAAAAAAAAAAAAAAAAAAAAAAAAAAAGAGTGGGAGTGATCCCCCAAAACTTTTCTCGCGCACTCTCAAAAAAATTTGTCATGTTAAAGAGCAATTTACAATAGTTACGAAATATCAACTTTTGGCGTGAATTTAGCATTTTATTTAATCTATTCATGTCATCCTTGGGGAGTTTATCAGCTATTAATTCGTGGCACTTGGTTAATAGTATCCTAAAATCGAATTTGTGTTTCAGAAATGTTGTTCTCAACCGATTTAAACAAAAATATGAAACAAAACTGCACTTATAGTTATAAATTCTCGTGCCAAATTTGATATATTTGGTATGAAATATCAAGTTTACTAATTTCTGAAAGTACAGACCGATAGACAGTTAACCTTTATATGGATTTGTTACAAAATTTGATAGATGTCTATAATACAGATGCTAAATCTGTATACCCAATCTTATTTATCTAGCTCTCTTCATTTTGTAGTTATCGAGTTGAATTATATTCGAACAACCGGATAGATGGATTTCCTCTAAACAGATTTTACACAAAATTTGATTGAAATCTTAACTTGTATCTTAACTTTGTTAATCTGTATCTTAAATTTCAAGCTCAAATTGTTTTTAAGTTATCTTTGTCACAGACGGACAGACAGACAATTTCCAAAAATGTGGGGAACGCTCTAGGAAAACGTGGAGATTCCTCAAAACCTCGAATTCGGTCATTTTAACGATTACTATACTTTCGCTATACTACATATACGAGTAAGTAAAACACTTTATAAAATAAGGTAATCAGGAGAATAATTTATATTACAGGGTTAAAGGATTATATAATTAATTTTAATTAAAAGTCAAAAATATTTCATGCATATTTTACAAATAACTTTTCAGCACTTTATTACTACTCTCGTGCATTTTGAAGATATTAAGTATATATTTTGATGTAAGTTATTGTTGCTTTACAATTAACAGTAAGTTTTGAGAAAAAAATAATAAACATGAAAAGGTTTTCGAACTGCATTCTTTCAACCAAGAACGTTGAATCTTCATTTTTTACCTTTGAACCAGATCTTCACTTTACATAAAACATTACTCTTTAGAAACCTAACAACACTATTGAATTAAGCTTACTTTTATACATTTTTTATTTCTAATCCTTTATTCATTCTTTTTGTAAATAAAATAAACTGTAGAAGTCTTCTTTTCTTAGACTGATACAACTATATAATATTCTACACTGTAGCTTAAATCTTTTTTATTTACTAGTTTTTATTGGAAGTCTGCCACGACACCTTTGGAATTTTCTGTTCACATTTCTATTCCAATTATTGATTATCATGTCTACGTATCTTGTTATCGTTCATTCACTTCAGATCCTTTGAAAGAGATATAGAGGTTTGCATTAGATTATTGAATATTTCGTTCACAAACAATAGGAGACTGACAAAAAGATAATATAGAAGATTGCTCACATTGTCTAGAAGAAATGAAAGCGTCTCACATAATTTAATGCATAAAACATTCGGGAACAACAATTTTATTCAATTTTCTAAGTTGGGATATCGTTTTCAAAACAGAATCTAAAATACAGAAACTGCAACAAAGTTTTATTTTCAATTGTTATTTAAAAAGAAGTTTATCAAGCCTATTTATCTAAAAGTGTTTAAAAATATATGAGATATCCGAAAAGTATAGGAATAAAAAAAATTAGTTTGATTCAGATTTTTTTAAAAGTCAATACTTTAACATGTCAAAACAGAGAAACTGATTTGCTTTAATTTTTTCTAAACATTGTACATACTTATAAAATTATTTGATTGAATTTTTCAACAAAAGGTTTTGTTATTTATTCTATATGTTTTCGTTATTTTTTTTATCTCACTATAATATCAAGATCAAAAAACAGCAAAATACCAATCCGCAAAAATGCCATAATTTAAAATTTTCAAATTTGATATAAAATCTCCGGTGGTTTGATTATCTGCTTTGAATGATAGACTATTCGTTGGAACTGATCCCTTTTCATATAAAAAGTAACTTTCTAATCTTAGCGAAATATCTAATTTCTAAACCATTAGACTTTTGCACATATTTGAAGTTGAAAAACTACAGTAAAAGACGTCAAATTTATTTGTTATATTGTCTGAGTCAATAAACATTTTTTTGAAAGAATAACTTTGCCTAAATTTTTATACAATTCATCTTCCTGTTAGTAATAAGCAAACTCAAGTTTCGTTATATTCTAACATTTTAAGCAAAAAAGTTTCATACTTCTATACTGAAAGGGCAGAGTTGTGAGGAGCAGGCATTGACAGAGTTTGGTATCTAAACAACTTTCAATAATCTCAGAAAGTATTACAGCAGATTCGAAGACTAATACAATAATAATAAAATTAAGTTTGATATAAATAGTCTGATTTTTAAAAGTCACTTACTGAAATTATAAGATTCATAATATGTTCGAAAGTTTCCACAACTTTTAATTTTTATAGAAAGACCGAAAGAAATATCTTAGCGTATCTTAAATTCACAAAATACATTGAAGAAACTCTCACTAGGCTATTCAGAAAATCAGCCAAATTTGATGCAGAAAAAAAATTATTTAGTTTCACGCTGTTTAACTGAGAGCATTTAATGATAGATTAGCCGGGATAGCATGGTTGGTACAGCGTAGGATTCGCGTCCCTTAGGTTGCGAGTTCAAACCCCGCCGGCGGAAGATTCGCTGCGTGCTTGGTGGCTGACGCGCGTTAAATTTGTCTTGGTCATAACGTCTTCCATGTCGAGAGTAATACCACTGGGGGTACTGGATCAGGGGTGATCGTTCTCTGATTCAGTTCTAAATTACGTTCTGTGGTTGAGTGAATGAAATGCGCGAATGAAGTCCGCCCCGTAAAAAGGGTAGCGACGTGTGTGTAGCTAAGTCGTTCTCTTGACCCTAGATGGCGCTACTATAGAAACAAGAGGCGCTCCTCCTCAGGATTAAATCGGCTGTCTTCGAATAGCGGGTTTGTAAATGGCAAGTGCTATTAGAAACAACAACGGTATTTAAATGCATTTTCATTATATGAAGTAAAATCCATACATACTTAATTTACTTCAAAATGTGAATTCAAACTTATTCTTTTCAAGATCGAAAATCAAACGCAGTTTGTCAAACTTTTCTGGGGGAATTTTTAAAAAAATAAACAAATAAAATGCAATCAAAATAATGTAATAATCAAATAAAATTTTGGATCATAAGAGCTACCTTATTATCATAAAATTTGCATTTACAATATAATGTCGATATATTTATATCGTACTTTTGATAGCCATAATCTACTCTGCTTGAAAAATTTAGACATAATACAACAAACTATTTACTTTCGTGAGTGAAATTCCGTGAGTCATATTTGCACTTATTTGATTGCCTTCTTCAAGATATATTTTTACTAAAGGTCTCGCTTCACGCCGTTAATGGAAATCCTTGCATTTCAAGACTAAGCTGACCACAGCATTTCTCAAATTAAGTTAAATGTAATAAGAAGGTTCATTTAGAGAGCAAACAGCAGTTCAACAAATACTGAAAAGTTCATAACTCAAACTTCTTGGATCATTTGAATTTTTAAACAGGTAATAAGAACTGTTTACACAGGTGAAAAATTAGCCCGGAGGATCCTGTCAACTTCTACTTCAAATATTTGCTCTCGTTAACTTTGGTATGCTAGGTGAATAATAATGTAGGAATATATAGAATACAATCTTTCTATCGGACTGTGTTGCCCTTTCTGGCATTTGGTCAACATTAGTTTAATTTTGAGTTCACCAATATAAATTAGAATTCAATTTCAAATCTCCTATCTTGAGAATTTCTGAGATACAAACAAATATTTCTATAAATCCATCGTATAACCTTGTTACAACAAAACTTCAGTGTAAATTTGACTTTCAAAATAAAAAACGAAAGTAAGCAGCTTAAGTTACCTTTAGGGAATATTTACGTTTAGTAAAAGTCCCAAGATATTTTTTCAGTTTTGTATGCTACGAAAAGAATATAAAAATGGAAATAATCAGAGCAAAATTCAATCTTGATATATGTTTTGAATTACTTTTGTTTAAGCATTTTAGAAAGCTTTATTTTTTTTATACTTAGTTTTATATTAATACTTCTTCGCTATAGAATTAAATACTTTATTAGCAAAACTGTCGAAAACGTAGGAAGGAAAATAAAAATAATTCTCGGCCTCATTTATCATTTCTACAACATCATTTATAATTTTTTAAAGAATGTTATAATGACTTACCAATATATTAAATTTCGCTCAGAAATGTATCACATTTTTTTACCATTTTCTGATTATATTAAATAAAATTTATTTTTTAAATAAGTAACTTATCTTTTCGCAATCATTTTCTGATGAAATTGAATTAAAATTATTTATCTCAAATGTCTGCTACCTGATTTGAAAATTATATACTTTTCCAATACTTCTAAAATAAAAACCCAAATATTTTCCCCACTTTAATCTTAAGAAGATATTTACAGTAAATTGAATTTGTTTTCATAAACTATACCAGAATTTTTTTAGGGGGAATAATAGCAATATTTTTTTAAACGCGAACTTTAATTTTTTTAATAATATCTCATTTCATTAACATTGTACAAAGTTTTTCATCAATAATATGATCGAAAGCATTATTTGTTGATTTCAAGAAGATGTCATAATTAAAGAAGCCTTAGAATCTTAAAAGATTCATACGCAAAATGTAAATGCTTTGCAGTATTTTTCTAAAATTAATATTTAATTGAAAATGTTCTTTAGTATAAATAATGTTAATAGAAGTGCGTAGAAATATTTCTTATTGAAAACTTCATATTAACTTCTTCAGGAAATTCATATTAAGGAAATTCATATTAACTTTTTCATGAAAACTTCATATAAACGTATAACAGGACTTCAAGTTTTAACATAAGGTATCATGTAGAAATTGAAATTACAAAAATAATTCTGCAATAATCATTTGGTTTTAAGGGACGCAATATGTTCAAATAATAATTAATTTTATCGAGTTAAGTTACAAAGTATCCAATATAATATAAAATAATAATAATATATAAATAATCGATGAGAAGAAATTTGAGTTGAGGCGATTTGCTATCTTTACAATTACAGTCCTGATTATGATTACAAGATTAGGTAATACTTAAGCAATAGAAAATTATACTTTTGAAAACAAATCTCAATATATAATTTTTAATAAAAATAAAATGTATTAATAATAATATAATTAATAAATAAAAAGGTTAAGAAATATTTGGTCAATAAATGCATTTTATGTTATCATTTATCCTTCCAGATATTGTTAATTAGTATTCCAAACTATTAAAATTGGGAAATACATAAAAATAAAAAAGAGATTTAAAGAGCATCTGAATGTCTTTCTTAATAATTTTAATGAGTTTTTAAATGACTTTGCAAAACAAATGCTTGAATCAAAAAAATTCTGTTCTAACTTTCTGCTATTTATAATTCTTGTATTTCAAAACAATTTGTTTGGATAAGGACTTATGATCATTAATGTTATATTTGAGTTGAGATTAATAAGTAAAACCGAATAAATATTCTATACTTTATTCTGAAAACGATGCAAATTTAACATTTCGATAATGCCTGTTTCTTTTCTTTTCGTGTTTTAATTTAAATGCTATAAGACATTCTACTCCTAGAATAACAATTCCATTGAAATGAAAGAATATTATATTTTCACAAGAGCAATTGCGATATTAAAATTTTTTGCACACTTTTAAACTAGGAGAAAATATATTCTGTAGAAATTCTTTTATAAAAGCAACAAATCAATGTTTGAATTCAATTATAGAATATTTCCCAATTCATTCATTATTCTTTCAACAAGATATTACGAATTGGTACAACATCAAAGCAATTTAAAATATTTTCTTCTTTCTCTTTTATTCGGCTTTTAGGAGAAAGAAAGTAGTTTGAGAAAAAGACAAGATTTAAAATATCGAAGGATGAATTTATAAATTATTGAAGAGTGAGAAACAAATAAACAACGAAGAATTCCATTTTTAATTGCATTATTTTAACTAAACAAAGTAATACAATTTTCTTGTCTCAAATTAATTTGTTTTTGTTTTTTATTTGCACCTTTAATTTCATCTCAGAAAATTTAATGCATTGATATTAAATCATTCTTAACATTTTTATAATTCTAATTTCATTTAAGATAAAGAAATTTTGGAATTTTATTTTAATATTTTTGGTTTCTCATTTTTTATTTATGATGTAGTTTTTGCTATTTTCAAACGCATTTAATAAGTAATGAAAATTATAATTTGTAAATTAATTGCATTTAGCACAAATTTTATATATAGTATATATATTTTAATATTATATTTTATTATTATTTATGCACTATTATATATTTTTTTAATTTTGTTATTTCATCTAATTTTGTTTTATGAATTTAAGAAATCATAATATTAAGAAATATAATAAAAATAAATATAATACAAATAATAAATTTCGAAAAGAATGTAAAAAACAAAAAAATATTTTAGACTTAAGAAAAACTTTTTAGACATGTGAGCTATTCACATTTATTATTTTTAAGTATAATATTCAATTTTAAATTAAATAATTCCAAAAATCAAAAAATTGCATTGTGTCATTCATTTCTAAGAACAGAATTTATTGAAATATATTTTTATATATGTTGGAAATATATACATACAGTTTCATTAAATGATGATTAACTTCAAAAATTGTTCAAGTTTATAACAAATTTTTTGTCTTTCAGGATCTTTTAAAGCTTTTGCTTTATTTTTACTGAATTTACTTTCATCTCAATTTGCTAGCATGAACAAAATAGAGAAAAGGAGGCATGATTTTTTTTATGATGTTTGCATTTTTACTGTATGTTATGCTGCATGCGCTGCATGATCGGCCAAAAGAAAGTACACAACGGCAAGTAGCTTATAAATGTCTAAAACTCTGACAGATAAAACATCGGCGTAGTTTTAGAATAAAAGATTTTATTTTTATATTCATTAAAGTTCCTACAAAAGACTAAAAGGTTTAGAAAATAAAAAGCTAGAACAAAATGATTTGTAACAAGAATTTTCCCTCACTTTATATTTAGATACAAAGGATATGTGTTCGTTATGGTATTTTAAATCTAGAATTATATCATGTTTTGTGGGTTAGGAATGGAAAAGTTCACCGGAAGACATACTCTTCAAGTATGAAAAATTATAAGAAGGCCCGAGAACGAATCTTGTTTATGGAAAAGTGTCACCAGTATTTTGATACCTTTCTAACTAAAAAAGTGAAGGCATTATGAAATTTCGTTTATCAAAAATTAGTGTTTCATTATAAAATACACACAAAAAAAGCACAAAAAGGTTTGTTTTCCATTCAAAATAGCAGATTTCATTTTATGATACCGCATTATATAAGCCAGATAGCCACATCCGCTAGAAAAATCAAGAACGGACAGCAGCTCTCGATTTTGGATATTACCAGCCTCGGCACTTAAGCTTCAGTTCTAATGGATCTCACATTATTCGTTATAATCAATCCCGGGGACAGAGATGCCTATCAGACTAATCAATCAGGTTGCTATCAGTAAAATTGATATACAAAAGGCCACTATTTACCACCCTAACATGAGTCGTTTCGCTGATTATAGGTGAGATTTTGACTGTATAGAAAGAAATAGACAAACCCATTGGTATAGATTTTACATACAGAGCTCCTTCGTTTACCATTGAGGCTTGAAATAGATAGCAGAAAAAAAGAAATCGTAGGAGAGAGAAAAGGAGAGATTATTGGATACCTTTGAATTGGAATACATTTAACCATCTAAATAAAGTGAGTATCTGACAAGTATCTTTCACTGTAAAATTTGACTGACAGCTATACATTTCATATAGAAAATTGTTTGTTCATTAGGTTCCTTCTAAATAATGCACGATCTCTCAAAAAGAACGAAACAAAATTTTTAAGCTTTCTTCTCAATTTAGCTTATCAACCGAATCTAAATCTATAATAATAGAACAGAATGCTATATCTATTGCTCCAGATAATTTTAAAAAATTGGGTTTAGCTAATATCAAATATTATATAGATATTAAGGCTTTAAATATGCGTGATCTTGATTAGATCGTCTAATTTTTAATCGCAAAGTTCAATCTTTTATTACTTATATCTCAGTCAGCTGACAAACTATGGAATGCACAGGATTTTGATTATATGACAGTTTTTTCCCAAGTCGTTTTTCACTTACATTATTTTTGTAAAAATTTTATAGGCTTGGTAATAATAACTTTCTTTATATAAGAAAACGATACAAAAATTAAGAATGATTTTCCTTTAATTAAAATTTGGGTAAATTTTTAGGTTAGTAGTTTTCAAATACTTAGTAATAGTATCCTTTAAAAGAAATGAATCTTCTATATTTAATTCTTTAGCTTATGTTTTTGTTTGAGGTTCGGACTCGCAACATTAGGTTTCATAGCCGAGTAACATAAGCACTAGACAAAAGTTATCACTCCAGTCTGAAGGTTGTTATTTGGCTTATAACGTTAACACCACAATACTCCCCCACCAGTGAATCGGCGGGGACGAACGATTGCATCGCGCCAAGCGTTATGGCGAGCGACGGCAAGCATGTGTGAGTGGTTGCTGTTGCGTCAAGTAGGTCTGACAACCTTTTGCTGCGGGTAGGTGGAACCACGACAGCTGAGTGAAGGTTGCGTTTGTTAGTTCAGAACCAGAGTCACCAATGAGCTTGTTTGAGGTTCGAGCTGCGGAAAGTTATGGTTCGTAGCCGAGTAACATAACCACTAGACAAAAGCAACCACTCCAGCCCGAAAGTTGTTATCTTGCTTATGAAGCTACCACCACACTTACTTTGTAATTCAGTAGATGTATGTAAAAAAGTTTCATACCTAAAGGAATTTACGTATGAAAAGGACAGAAAGTTTTATTTCCAATATTACACAAAAATTATTCATTTTAGAAAATTTCATAATTGGTTAAATAAGATGTAAATCTGAGCGCATGCTTTAGTTTTTTTCAATGCATTGTATCATAATCTTTATCATTAAAACTGGAATATGAAAACGTTTTTGTTTTGATTTTATTCAACTTCCAAAATAAGCAAACTTGTTTCCTAAAATTATAATTTCTTAGTGATAATGTTAATAAATGTTTTTTTAAACAAATACGTATAATAGGATATATAACAAAATTGCATTACTTTCGTCTTTTATACTTCATATTTTGCATTTTTTTAAAAATATTTCATAAAATTTATTTTTAAAGTGAGGAAATTAATCTTATTTGAATTTAAAGGTATTATTAAATTATTTCCTAATATTAATATATTTTTAGAACTAATTTTATAGAATTATATTTCTGTAAACGTCCGTTATGGAGGAACGGAAAATGAATATGTGCAAAAATAAATTCAAAAGAAATTGAATTCGAAAAACCACCGAAGCGTGTTCATTTCATTAGACTAAAATGTCTTTGTAATTACTCCTTCACTCATCTCAAGGGAGAAGGAGAAAAGGAGAATAGAAAAGATTTTTTTGTATTGTTCAATAAAAAGAAGAAGAATGATTCTTTATGAAATGAACTATTTGTGTTTCCTTTTTTGAGAAACAAACATTTGCTTTGAAAAGTCGTTTTGTGTAATATCAAGGGATTAATCTTTTTCAATTTAAGAAAAAACGTGTTTTCGAATCCTTTATTAGATGTCTAAGATGCAATTTTGTTAAGTCTTTCTTTCAATAATTAGGCACATTTATTTAATTTTCTCAGTAGAGGATATGTTACGCGAAAATCTCAGAAATACGAATCAATCATTTAACTTACACCCAAAATTTTGTAGAGGGTTCAGGTTTATTTTAATTATACAAAAATACAAATTAGTTATAAAATTGTAGCGAACTTCGGAGTTGATATTGATACTAACATTACAGTTTCGCTATAATTAAGAATCCATTAAAGTTCTCCTAAGGTATAAGTAATAGGTGAGACAGCCTAACCCTTAATAATTTAACATGTACCTGATTCCGTATACAAAAAATGATCTCTAATTGGCACCCATCCAGTACAGAATCTAAAACTCAGCCTCAGCCATCGAGTCATTTCGGGTCAATTGTCTGCTTCAATGTATATTGTCTACCTTATTAGCAAATTCTAGCTAAACGGGCTGTAATTCCAGATTTATCTAATCATAATAAAGCTCAATGTGTGTGTGTGTGTGTGTGTGTGTGTGTGTGTGTGTGTGTGTGTGTGTGTGTGTGTGTGTGTGTGTTGATGCTCTACAGGTCAGATCGTCCGACCTATAGCTACCAAATTTAGCATTTGTATACCCTGGAGCCCGAGAATGTGCACCTCAAAGCGATTCTTTCAAATAATTAATAAGAATTTCAAGTAATTAAAAATTAAGCAAAAAAATGTCCGCGTTTTCCCACTATAACTTCCAAAAATATTACAACACAACATTGATATTTGCATCATATTAAAGATAAAAAAAAATTATCTTTTTAATGTTAATAATGAGTTGACAAACAAATTAAAATTTCTATTTTTAATAAATTTTTAAAAAATAATTTAATTATATTTTTAAACAATTTATTCCTCAAAAAAAATTTAAGCTGCAAGTGCACGTTTCATGCCAATGGGAAAAAATTAAGTTTTGATAGACTATAGCATTCATAAAAGTTCAAATTTAAAAAAATAAGCTAACTGTCATTGCAAATTAAACATATAAAAATTATAATCTTCAGCATGTATCTTTATGAAATAAAATAAATATGATATTTTTTTAAACAATAAATACAAGGAAACATATTCTATGATCTTTTATGAAACCTATATTACTAATTCATTGCAACAGTTTTATTTAAGGCAAATAGGGTTTAAAATGTACAAGATATTTACTCTAATCTGCGACTAATAGCTAATTTGTAAATCTTTAGTAATAGACATACGACTGCTAACAAGATGGTCTAAATGAAGTAAATAATTATATTTTATGTAAATTGAGTCAATAAATGCTGGTGAATTACGAAATTTAAATTTTTACATTTATTAAATTTTTACAAAATATTCTTGACACGCTAATATCTTAAATAAAAAGAGTTGTACTCCAATCAACTAACTCAATCTCTAAAGCTGATGAAAATTTAAATACCACGATTCTATAAAAAAAAGGACGATTTTAGATCCCTTCATCTACAGTCTCAAAGAAGCCAATCAACTCCCAGGATTTCTCAAAGTGTTTAGCCTAGATTATAAAAATGTTGATTGTTCTAAAATTGTAATATTCAAAATTTAATAAATCCGTTAGATTTGATCGCAAAAGATATATACGTTTATTTATGTATTTGAAAGTTTGTGTGTCAAGAATACATTGCAGAATATAATTCCTTAGTACCAAAGGACTTTCTAAAATTTAAACTTCACATTTTTAAAGTATATTTATAAACCAAAAAAATAAAATATCATCATTGACATCGTTTAAATCCTTTTGGTAAAAAAAAAACTAAAAAACTAAATGTTATGATTAACCCAGGAAATTTTTGCTGAATAATTCGTTAAGATATTATAAATTATAAAATTTATTCTGTTATGCACAGAAGGCTTCAATGCCGAACGACACTGTTTTCAGTTCTCATATGTTTTTTAAACAAAATTATATGTAAATTTCAGTAACAAAGGTTTTTGTTTTAATTGCAGTTTCATCGTTTCCACTTTAATTTAAAATTGAATTTTACGGGAACTGATAGAAAATTAGAGAGAGATGCGCAGTATAATGAACAGAATGTATTAAGGCCTATATAATAATATAAGTGAACTATATGATTATCAAAATTTGTAGCTTAAAAATATTATCTATTTTGAAAACCAAGTTACATAAATAATTAATTGAACATTTTAGGGAGCATTAATACTGTCGAAAATGCTGGTCGCCAAAGGCGGCTAGTATTCAATAATTGCATATCCTTTGATATGTAACATTAACAGTATAGATCGATAAATATGGTCTTCGTTATACGAATCAGCTGTCTTTTTACAAAACTGTCTTGTGACTGATCTTGGGCATTCAGAAGGAACTTCTCATTACTGTAGAGAATACAAACAAGCTACATATATTAATTATCTTTAAAAAAGCGTTACAGATTAAAATTACAAAATTTTGTTTGAAATACACTTACTTTAAGAATCATCGAGAATACAATTAAATATTTTAGTTGAATGCTTACGACTTCTATACAAGCTCCTCGAACAAATTTTAATGAAATAGGAAAATCCTCCTTATTTTTAAGGGACCAGATTATTCATCCTGTAAATAAAAACAAATCCCCAACTGCATAAACAATAATAGGTTAAAGTTTTGTTTCAGATAAAACTCGTTTTAAAATTTTTTTATAAATTTAACATTCATGATTCTGCCATTCACGATTCACGATTAACATTCACGATTCAAATTTAACATTCACGATTTAATAAATTTAACATTCACTTTTTTTTTCATCGTTAAAGACAAAATTTTATTTACAAACTCTTTCACACGTTATACTAATGTCACAAGTTTTACCGCCTCATTCTGCGCACACACACATGAAACGGGCAGACGAATTCAAAAAAACTCATCCTGTCACTCAAAAGAAACCCAAAGATGAGCGAAAGAAAGTAGGGAGTATTTTCTTTCATTTTTCTTTGGTGTCTCCTAAATGTTCGATGACATTTTTGTAACTTGACAGAGGATGAAGGAGAATCGAAAAGTCGGGAACTTTCCTTTTCCCATTTTCCTTTATTTTTTTTTCATCTGCTTTTTGGCAGGTTTTAGGTTGTTTCCTTTTTTCTCTTCTTGTTTTAGCAAAAGTAGGTGTTATTTACAGAGACTGTAAATAACATAGATCTGTGTCTCTATGATTGTCCTTTTTTATTGTTTCCAGAAAATCGATAAGAAAACTGTTTCGCAGAAAGATATTTTTTAAAAAATTTAAAATAAGGAAGAAATAATACAAGCTAATATTTCCAAAAAACCCAAGAAATTTTATTTTTATTGTGATTATAATAGAAATTTTTTTCTGGATCTTGAAACAAAAAAATAAAAATTCGTGGTACTAAATAAAAAGTAGTATAAGCAAAATCAATCAAATTATTTAACAATACTAGCCACTCATTCATGGAGTAAAAAAAGTTATAAATTGAAGTTAGCATTCTATCTAAATAGAAGGATTGATGTCCCAAGACGGTAGTGCTCTAAATACAAATACAAAATTCTACATACAAACTATGTACAAAACCAGAACTATATACAAAATGTGAACCAGAACTATATACAAAATATGAGCCAGAACTATGTACAAAATTTAATAACTAGGTAACAAATTCAGGTCTGTCATCCAGATATCTATTAATTTCTCATAGTATAACTATTATATCAATTAGTTGCTGTGTGTGCGTGTGCGTGTGTGTGTGTGTGTGTGTGTGTGTGTGTGTGTGTGTGTGTGTGTGTG
>JAPMOR010047487.1:93352-107669 GCA_026543865.1 Argiope aurantia | reverse complement strand
GTGTGTGTGTGTGTGTGTGTGTGTGTGTGTGTGTGTGTGTGTGTGTGATGTTTATATCTATTGAACGTCATTATATATATTGAACGTTCCATTCCTGTATTAGTGTAAATTGTTATGGCTAGGTAGTCTAAGTTCTGATTCAGAGTAATAATTCAAGTATCCATATATGAAATTTTTATCATATTTTCAACATTATGAATAAAACGAAGAATTGGGATATGTGTCAAATAATGGGGGGGGGTTGTTTGTTTACTTATTAGGACTTTTCTTTTTATGGTCTCAGATTATTTTGAGCGACCTCTGCAATATTTCAATATTTCTGGAATACTTTGTCACTTGTTTTTGTTTTTATCTTTGTTTAAATTAATTTTATCAATTATTTTTTAAGATTAATTCTCTAATGTTTATTTATTCTTTCCTTTTAACTCATATCACAAAATTTGAGGTTTATTAAAATTGCGACAAAAATTATGTCACTGAGTTGCCTTTTTTTCTCGCATATTTGATAATGGTCTTCATAACATTAATCACAATATAATTGTTTTAACAAAACTGGAATGAACATAAATCAATCAATCAGTAGTTTAAAATATTTTTTTAAATTGCATCCAGAGGCTAAAACCTGAAATGATTTACTTCATATTCAAGTAACTTGAGCCCTAACTATGCCATGCCTTAACCCAGTATTTCATCAAAACTGAAGGCTAATTGCGAGTTTTAAGAAATCAAAATTCTTTATTAATCGAAAAATAATGCCTATATTGATATTTCTTTTCATCTTAAAATCCAACTGGCCGACTTCAAACATTATTAAATCCATCTAACATTAAATCCGACTTCCGAGAAATTTGGGAAAATAGTGAAGTGCGAAAAATTCTTCCCTTTTTTTAAAAAAAATAATTAATAAACTTGCCTTAAAATTTAAAAACTAAATGAGAAAATATGTTTCAGGATTTTTATATAAGTAATTCTCAGATCTCTTAATAATTTTGTAAACAATATTCTTAAAATCTCTTATAAATAATATCTAAAATGACAAAAGTTGTAAATGGCTTTCATAAAACAATTTACAAGTGATAAGGATCTTTCTAGTAGTCAGAATATCAAAAATAAAGAAATATCGATTCTTTAGGCCACAAAATGCAAATATTACTCATTTGTCTACTCCAAAAAAATGAAATGCATTTTTAGATACCGAAAACTTAAATGTATACTTCCTTTTAATTAATTCTTTCAAGGAATAAAAGCCTTCTATATGTCATGCTAACAATGAGTTCAGAGAAACTTGAAAATATAATTCTAAATCCCATCCTTATTTCTTAATGGAGTGTGCAAACTGAGTGAAAGGTGGAAGTGGCGGGTCCATTTAACTCAGAACGTAGAAAATTCTATCCTGAGGAAAAGGAATCAACACCAGCAATGGGGAAAACTAATTATAAGTACAAAGGAATATCCTGGACATTGAATAACAGAGTTAAAATTATCTGTAGAATTTAAAACAGCTTCATGTAATGTCTATTTATAGCAGAATTCTTATAAACTTCTTTAAAATAAAATACTAATATTTTTAAGTGTAAACGTAATTTCAATATACACCGTAAATATAAATTCAAAAGGAAATGTATTCTATGTTATCCTTGCTGTATGCTTTTGAAGATCATTTTTAGTAAAAGTTTTTATAAGTTATTTATAAACATTATATGTGAATCATTACTACAGTAATACCGGTTATTTTATATATATTATTTTATCGTTCAAAATCAGTAGAAAATATTTCTCTTACTATGAGAAATGCATTTTGAAATTGTGTAGTTTTAACAAAATAAAATGTTCTCTTAATTATTCAAAAATGTTTACTAACATATTGAAAATAAACATAAATGAATGAAATAACTCTTATTCCAAAATAATTTCTTACATTTCGGATTTGATTCTTCTTTTTTTATTTCATTTCAATTTAAGGAAGAGTAGTCAAAGTTTGGTTCGAGCATTAACATCCTTCAAAAAAAATTTATACTTTTAAATTTGCATAAATATTTTTATGCAAATGTAAAAATATGGAATGTAAATATTTTTATACCTTTTTTTAAAATTTTATTGATTTGAAGTTTATTTTTTAGGGGAGTAAAGAGAAAGCATTAAAAATGAAAAAGGTTGCAAAAAGAAATTCTTTTATCGAAATGAAAATTAGGTCGAGTAAATACTTCTCTGAAAAGAAAAATTTCCAAAATGCTTGAAATTAACAAGGATTTGTATTTATTTTCCAATTTTCATATGCTAAAATACTAATACTTTTTCTTTTAATTTTATGAATATTAAAAAGTATCATTCGTATGAATATTCCCTTCAAGCTGATTCATAAAAAAAGTGCTTGTTTTCCCTCGAAAGAAATTAAAATTTTCTTTTAACTTAAACCCACACAGAATAGTTTCATTACAAGTATGTTTTAACAACGCTTTAATAGCAATAACATATCATATATTGAGAAAATATGAAAAGCAATACGAGAAAGCGTTTGAAAAACAAATCCAAACAAGTGCATTTTATTTACTAGATTTTAAGTAACTAAAAACTTAAAAGTACTCCTTACTTTAATGGAAGTCATCAAAGTATAAAAGTCCATCTAAGTGTTGCGGCAACAATAAGTTCATGGAAACCTGAAATGCAATTTCAAATCACATTTTTTCTTAATGGAGTGTGCAGACGGAATAAAAGATGGAAATGGTGCATTCATTTGACTCAAAACCAGAGAAAACCGTATTCTGAGCGATAGGAATTAACACCAAAAATACTAAAACCGAATTACAGGAAGAAGGCGCATTCCAGAAATCGAATGAAAGGATTACAATTCTAAGAAGAATTTGTAATAGTTTTAAGGAATGTCTCTTAATAAGAGAATTCTGGAAGGCTTATTCAAAAGATTGCTGTTTCCCTGCTGTTGTAACTATTTAGAAAAATTAATATAGAAGCAATATCAAAAATGCAGTGTTCAGTAAAATATAAATTCAATATTATCTAAGGAAACAAAACAATTTTATATATTTTTAGAATCAAAATTTTTTGTAAACTTTTAGACATCACTTACTAATTAATAATTTAGCAACATTGATATATTATTTTTTATTTAATATATTAACATAATTAGAAATATCAAATATTGAAATATTTCTCATAATGATGAGAGTATTTATGCACGAAATAAAGACTGTAGAAGTATATTGGTCTATGTTTTTACGTGAATCATAAATATTTATTAAACTTTCCCAGACATTCATATTTCTTTCTGGAAAAAATTTTTCAGTCTGAAATAAATTTTATTTGGAAAAGAAACACTGAAAATAATGAGCTGAGCAAAAAATTGAGCAATTATTTTTTCAATTCATTATTTAATTTATGCTGAGATATAAGATGCGTTCGCTTTTATTGTAAGTTTCATTACTAATTAATGTCATTGTTACAGGTAAAAACCAAACTAAAATGCTGCTTTTCAAAATAGGAAACAAATAGATTTTTTTTCAGTTGTTTGCTTGATGGGCCATAAAAAAAGTTATTTCCTTTTTTTCTCTAAAAAATTGTTATGCATAAAAATGTAAGTTTTTTTACTTCTTACCATTATTAATTATGTTATTTCTGTTTCATTATCCAAATGTATCATTTTATTGCATAGCTACTTTGTTACTAACCAACAGGAAAAAAATTCATTCATTCATGGGCAATAAAACAGACAAAATATCTTTAGGCGTAATGATATGGGAGAAAGGAAAGCTTTTGTCCATTTTCATACTAGTAAGACCTCCCTATTTTATAAAGATATGCTGAAATTATTTTCAACAATAGTTACAGTTGGAAATGGAGAAAGAAATTAAAAATAAAATTTCTTTACCACAAATATATCATCAAGGCCGGCAATTTCATAAGGTGGTTTGCAAATCTTTTCAGCTAATAATTTTTCTTCAATTTCTTAAAATCTTATTCAGCTTAAGGCAAGAATTCTTTCGCGATGAGTTTTTTTAGATGTTATCATAATTCGCGGAATGTGAGACCTTGGATAATCATCAAATCACTTATCATAGATGTCGATTTTTTATGAAATTAATTAATTGCGTTTTTGAGGAAATTTACATAATATTTGATTAATGTAAGGCTGATGTCCAAGATCAACTTATCATTTTGAAATATATTTTGAAGTATTTTACAATTATACCAACGTTTACATTCAGGAAGAAAATTCATACTTCATCTTATTCATCTGATTTTCACTCCTTTGAAAACTAGAAGTATTTGACAACTTTCTAGATCTAAATTAACAAAAAAGTTTCAATTCTATTATTTTGTATTTAATTGTTGTTTCTATGTTTCCTTTTATTTCTTGTTTTGTCAGTGCAGTTTTTTGCCCACTGTTTTTTCTAGTTATTTTCTTATAACTTTAATTCCTATTTTTCATCTATACTTATTCTTCAACTAAAATTCATTTGCCTTTTGACTCAATGTTTTTTTTTTGCGAATATTAATTAACTTATGTTATCCAGATTCTGTTTGTCTTCAATTCTAGATAATTTTTAATGTCTTCTCTAAAAGACACGATTCATTTTTCCTCCCACGTTAGTCTACCCCTCACTGATATGGAATATTCACGATTCTATGTGTAGAAGCATGCAGAGTTCAAAAAGATAAAGGCAAATTTTATATATTTCAGTTCCATACATTGGAAGATTTATATATTTTAGGAAACTAAGGCTCTTCTTTTAATAAACTTGGCAAAGTAGTTTCACATTTCAGCACATTTTTTAAAATGTTAATAATTTATTTTAGCTTTCTCATTTTTATTGATTTTAGAAAATATATTTATTTTTATTCATCTATGGTGATGTTAGTTTTGTGCCTAATGTTAATGAAGCAGATAATGGATATTCATAAATATTTTAATAACAAAATGAACTTCATGAAACATATCGGAACTTGTTTAATTATACTTGCTAAAGAATTTTCAAATTATTCTTATATTTTAAAACTTATATAATTATTTATTTGGTAACTTATAAACTTTGTTTGACATATTAAAAAAAGTTATTTATTTATCAACAGGGCGAATAAAATTCTTTAAGCATTTGTCTGTGGTCCCTCTCACTCAGCCTAACCCTAAGGCAATTTTGCCTAGTCTGGCTAATCGAAATTCCATATATGGGTTCGCAGTCTTTGCGAATCTTCAGTTAATCGAACTTTAAAACCACGAACTTTTAATCATAAAATCGAAACATTCCAGGTACATAAAAGAGAGTTATTTGATTGTTCATAGCTCAATAATATGGAATTCATTGAAATAAAGACATTGGTTGCCAGCCAGATATTGTGTAATCTGATTACATTATGATTACAGAAAGTTGTATAGGTAATGAAAACCTATCTATTACTAGTTCTGAATCAACAATAAAGGTATCACTTATTAACATTATAGATATCTAAGGGAAGTGACTTAAATTAATCTTAAGCCAGTGATTTCAGATTTATAGGAAACCACAAAATAAAGAAAGGAAGTACTATATTCATGAAAAAGGAGGCAGGCTATCTTTTAGACATTTAATCGAAAGTAAAATTCAAGATAATTTTGTTTTTACAGAATCAGAAGATCAATCAAAAAAACGTTAACATAATTTCGTAAAGCATTAATGTCACAATTTTTTCTTTGCCTATTTCATTATCTAATAAAAGAATAACGTATTTTTACTTTGATTTTTTATTTTATAATCCACAATTTCCAAAAATAACGCTTTCATTGAACAAAGGTTTTTGCTCTTTCCACTTTTCATTTCTTAAAAAAAAAAAAAGAAGTTAAACATACATTATTTATATGAAATTTCGAAATTGCAAAGCCTTCCGCACTACGATGTCAAAAAGCTGAAACCTTCTTTCCCACTTTCAGGAAAAATGGCATCTCAGTATTCCCAACAAATTGCATTCCATCAAGCTTTCCTTTCGGATACATGCTATTCTTGCTATAAAGGATTTAGATGTCAACGTGCCTCGCCTCTGAAAAGGGCATATAAGTCCATCTCACTAATAAGTATTTCAACTTTGGAATAGGAGAGGCACCCATATATACCACCAATCATACTGATTTTACATTTTAAGCACATTCTGAATAAATATCCTACTTTTAATATCCATTATTAACATTCTTTCTATATCTAACACGATGAGACTGATGATGAATCATGCTAATCGTGTTAATTCGTCAGCTTTTCAATTTCTTTTTTGTTTCCTTATATTCCTGTTCTCCTTGTATTGCGTGCATTCTTCTGTTTTTTTTTAAGCTGTGCTAAGTTACGCATTTTTAATTACATTTGTATTTGCTTCAACAGTTTTATAATAATATCGCTTGATTTTTTTTTCAAACATATTCAATTCACAATTTAAACAAAAATAATTCTTACTCTAAAAAAACCTGAAACTAAACTGTACCGAACTTGCTTTAAAAGGAGTAAAATATGAAAATTATAACTGAAAAGAGTTTTGATTAAAACTAATATAAACCAGTGATAATGTTTTTAGTCAGCAGTAAAATACAGCTTGTGCTAATTTTCTTCATGAAGAAAATCGATTATGTATTTTGAATCTTATCCCTTTGATTGATTAGGTTCAAAACTTTATACAAATCTGTAATTTCAGTGTTAAGGGGACATAACGAATCTCATCTGCAAATCTTATTGCATTTTTGAGGCATTGCATAGATGTCCAAATGAATGCGAAAATGAATAAAAAATAAACCTTTAGATCTAGTCAAATATTTGAATAATATTTTATTCTTATCGTAAACATATAAGCCAACATATAAGCACAGTTATAGTTACAGTTATTCGCATTAAAGTTATTTAGTCACTTTAATGTTATCTTATCCACATTAGAAAATGTGCCCGTCTAAAAGGTTTATTATCCTGTTAGATTGTCATAGATTATATAACGAAATTTGTAATAGAAAATCTCATGCACACTGACAGAGTGCTAAAGAAATGAAAAAGAGAATATTATTTGTTGTACACATTAAATGTAAATATATAGTTATCAAATCTAGACTAACCACTAAAATGGGTTTGAAGCAAATAGTAATACATTAACAGATAAAAATTGCTATGTCAAATACAAAACCTAAATAATATTGAAATAAAATATTATAAATGTCTCCAAATGATGTGAGAATGTTAAGAATCAGTAGGGTTCAATTCAGTAACCTTAGCTACAATCTAGAACAAAATAAATGTAAAGATAACATGATGATTACGATCCCATAACTACTTTTTATTCATTGTATTTTGCCTCACTCTCCGTTGTACAATAGTCGGTCTCGTTAATCTTTGTTTTCTTGAAGTTGGATGATCTCTTTGTATAATGTTCAGAAAACCTCACATTGAAATCAATCATTAAAATCAAATTGAATCAGACGGTAAACTACCGACAGAAAAAAATACATTGGCAACCACATAATAGAAAAAAATTGTAGCTAAAAAGAAAGAAATATCTTTCAACTGAAGCAAAAATATAAATATATGAACTGTTCCATGAAGCAAACCTATAAAACTGCAGATCTCAGATCATTGGTCTTTGTTATAATCCATCATGAAAGAAAAATGCATGTAGAAGATGAAATTTACGATCCCATAGATATTTTTTATGTGTGCTAGCAGTAAATTTAATCTGTTTGAATTACTGGATGCTAAAATAGAACTTGGGATTCCGTATCAGCGGATATATTTTTAATATCGCAAGCGTTATATACATCGTTGGTCAATTATGTTCCCTGATACACAAAGACAAACAGACTTCCTGTGAACAGATTTTTAAAATTTAAGTATAAAAATATCTTTAAAAATTTCAGCTGTTTATTTCATTGAGTATCGAGCATCAGTTATCATACACAGTAACAGAAAATAATTCCATAGAATTCTTTTTAAAACTCATTCAAGTCTAAAAAGAAAATAACATCAAAATATCGAAATAGAATTTTTTTACCACTTTAGTATTTCACTTTTGAGTAAGTATAAAAAAAGAAAAAAAATGTACAACAAAAGAAAATTTTTAAAAAATTCGGATAAACCTTCGTATTTAGTAATTAAAAGCGTTCAACCTAATTTCTTTAATAAATAAAATGAAATAAAAATGTCGAGATAAATACACAGAAAAGTTACATATGATCTCAGTTTCTTCCAAAGATTACATATATTTTTCAAAAATTTAAGGAAAGCTCAGAAAGGAATTGAAACTCAACATCTAATATGTTCAATTTAAATTCTTAATAAGATGAAATAAAACAAGCGAAAACGACAAGATAAATAAACAAATAAAAACCCACATACTCTACGTATTCGTTTCAAAGATCAAAGGAATTTTCGAGAAATCTTGAGAAACTTCTCTCAGACGATTCATGGACGAGCTCTGAAACTCAGTAGCAGAAAATGCTCTATTTACATTCTTTATTGAATGAAGTGACGCCAATAAAAACATCAAAACAAGTACCAAGATAAGACACAAAAATACAGTTCAACCTGAATTCAAATACCAAGAGAAAAATAAATGTAAATGACACAATGAAGGAGCGTTGAATCACCACAAATATTTCCATTATTGCTTTTATTCCATAGCCATAATTTAGAATTAAGGGTATAAAGATTTTGTTGAAGCAGGAAAATTTTTCAGCTATTGGTACTGAGAAAAGATTTAATTCAAAATTGTTTACTCCCCAAAAATAGAGAAGTAAAAGTAGTAAAGAAAGAAGTCTAAATAATTAATCGATGCATATTTACCTTAAAACTCATTAGATGAAAAATCAGATAGATTGTTCACTTTCATACTTTAAAATGGTCCCAAATTCTGTAAATAATATGGTTCGAAACTCCCCAAAATCAAAATATCATTGATGAATAATTCTAATTTAACCAATCCAAAGAACAAAAAAAAAATGCTAAGATCTTACTTGAAAGGATATTAACAAGAAAAGGGTGTAGAAGGGGAAAAAACCAACATGTTACAGATACGTTTTATTGTTGAGGCTTAATAGAAAATAATTTTGCTCAAAAAATAAAAGTGATTCATTTCTTTTTAATACTTTCAAAGACTTTTTTTACTTTTATTTTATAACAAAAAACTTAAGCTGCTTATTTTCTTATCTTAAATATCAAAGGTAAGAGTTGTCAGTGAACCCACCTCGAAGATTATAAATGTAAAACAGATTTTTTACTGCAGATCCACTTTAAAATGCACGGTTGTTTTTTTCTGATCAGTATTTTAAAGGAAAAAATCGAATCATTTAATTTTTCCACAAATATCAGAATAAGATGTTTCAATTTTTTTTTTAATTTGAATTGGATTTTTGCTTAGAATATTGACGTGGCAGATTGTGGAATTGAATAATTTAGTTACTTATTAATTTATTAGTCATCATAAGCATTAATCTGCTTAAAAACAATCTGTTAATTGTTCAACTCATCATTCAAATTTCCCTTTGAAATAAAAGGTTCAATGAAGAGATGCAGTCGACTAAATCACGTGAAAAATATCAGCTGATAAATAAATAGATGGATGATAACTATATAAAGAGCTTCTAAGGTTAAATTATTAAAAGCATTAGTTAGCTCAAGTTTGATTATTAAACACTATCCAGAGGACTATAGTATCAATACCATTTATGATATATATATGTACCTACAGAAAAAGGTACATACTATGTAGACTGAATCCATGAGCTTGGGTCTTCTGTCACGAATCCGAAATTACTATACAATCCAAATGCTTTTTGGTTTTGAAAATGTTTCTAATGAATTTCATTAATTACCTCCAAGAAATAATATATGTTCTTTTCTTATATAAAGTAACTTTTGCATAACGTTGCCGCTTTGATTCATTTTTTCTTTTATGTTATATATTTTAAATGATATTTCGTACTGCTGCTTAATTTATATTATAAACGATTCTTAATTCATGCCAAATAAAATCTAAGGGCTTTTTACTCATTTAAAGATTCATATTGTTTCCTAGCGGAATTAGTAAATTAAGAAAGTTTTACAGATGAATATTGATGGATGGTGAAGGAATACTTGGTCAATGACCGATGTACCTGGCGAGAAACTTAGCGTCGAATTTCGTTGACTCTGGTGACAAAAATAAAGGTCTCAGAATATTCAAGAAACTTGGTGATAGTTCCGTAAGGATTCCAGTTTGGAGGCTTGTTCCAAAATTTTGATGTCTTGTATTGGAAACTAAAAAAAGTGGAATAGCCCAATCGAGAGAAAAAATCATTAAGCTGAACTCAAGTGAGTAGCTGAGCGAAGTTCCATTTCAGAATATCGATCTTCATCATTCTCTGTCTGAAAATTTTTTGACTCGTGCATTTCGCTGCTTGTATGCTGCTTGCTGTTTACTACAAGGGCTTTTCTGGTGGCCACTTTAGCTGTATTTTTCACTTGTGAATTTGAGCCTGGTGGAACTTACTGAGCCTACTTATCACTTACTGACCATGATTGAATTGTCCCACCGGACAAAATGTTTTTTTAATAAAATCTACATATATCTTACACATATAAAGATATATATTGCTTATAAAATATGAATAAAGTACACTTTTCTTTTTGAAATTTTTTTTCTAATTTTTAACCAGAAACTTACACTATGGCAAAACATCCCTATAATATTTGGTCAAAAAGAATATGACCTTGGCATTACGAAAATTATGTAAAAGTGATAAATCTAAAAAAACTTTGGTTCGAATGGTGATATATATCCCGTAAGTTTAGAATTCCTAAACCAACGCAGCGACATTATAGACTAGAACTGAATAAATATATTATTTCCAGAAGATTGAAGGATTCTTGATTTTTCTAACCGTTATAATTTAAAACCAGCTCTAATCAAAACATGTCGTTCAGAAAAAAAGAAGTTAAATCACGTTACAATCGACAAGCAGTTTGTAACATTTTCCAATTTTCTCTCAAGCGAGCAAATTAACTGAGCGATAGGCCGAAATAGCTTGTTTTCCGCTCCTTTAATGTACTCAAACTGTGACAAAAATCCGATTTGATGTAAATTCTTTTGTTTTGCGTTGCTTTCGCTTTCCAAATCGAGGTAATTTGCTTATTTAAATCGAGATGTCTAATCGACTGATCTTGGCTAGTTTTGCCGGCCGCTTTGCGTTTAAATTCAGATTTCATCACACGTAAATTGGACAGCGGGAGCTTTTCGAACTTAATATCGGATGTGTAAAAGTAGTTGAAACTTCATTTAGAAACATGTTAGACTATAGTCTGTATTCAGCTATTATTCTACTATATAGTTAAAATATATCTGTTTTTCTATAGGAATTGGCCTTGCTACTTATCTAAAGACATGTTTATTTTGAACAGACAAATAACAGATGTTGGGTCTGTTAAAGTTTATTAATTCCTTAGTTTACACTAAATAAATAATTTCTTACTTTGGTTTTAGTTTTATATTTAACCCGTCAGCACATGCTTTTTTTTCCTCTTTTAACCTCATCCTTTCTGTTTCGTTTGGAATCGTTCGTTTCAAATGTAAATTATATGTAACATGTAGATTTTTTTTATTTTTCCAATATTTTTTTACTGTAAAAAATCACTTATTTTAAAAATATTAATTTTATGTTAATGGAATGAGGAAAATGGAAATGACTACAGAAAAGATATGGAAAAAAAGGGGTTAAATTTATTTATTTTTTTATTTTGTAATTAAAAATCGCATTTGTATCTTAAATAAGAACATATTTCTGTAGAAAAACACTTATATATTCTAACCATATTTTATTTTTATACAAATAACCAATAAAATAAGGTGTAAGTGCTTGAAAATTTGGAGCTAAAATGACCCCATGAGTGTGCTAATGTTCAAAAAATGGATACGTGTGGTGAAACGTTAAATTCAGTTGTAAAATCAACTAAATTGTTGAGAAAGTTTTGAAGTTGTATCGTGATGGGTTCTAATTACTTCAATCAGATTATAATCCTGTTTGAAGTTAGATCAGTACTTAATAGGGAAGGAGAATCTACATAATATTGTTTGCAAATGAAGAAATCAGCAATTGACATCGCGGTCCTCTTCTAGCACAACAGAGAGGCCGCGGTGGCCTGGTGGTAAGGTCTCGGATTCTGAGCCGTAGGGTTTCAGTTTTGAGACCCGATTCCACCGAAGAACCGCTGTCAGATGTAAGGAGGTCTGTTGCACGCTAAATCCATCATGCCAAATGTTACACGCTAAATCCGTGATGCCAAATGTGTGGTGTGGATAAGGGGGTGCCAGCGCAGGTGTCGTCCTCGTCATCTGACAGCGGTTCAAAACTAAGAGGTCCGTCCCAAAATAGCCCTAGTGTTGTTTTACAACGGGACGTTAATGTAACTAAACTAAACTAAACTAATCTAGCACAACAGTAATAGTAAAACGTACGTTTAAAACCAATTAACTGAATACTTAGCAGAGCACTCACTTGTTAGTGTACATGTCTATGAAATCAAAATCCTTCCGTCAGCGAATGATTACAAAACTAAACCTTTTCCATCAGAAAATCATAATGATTATAACGAAAAATAAAACTTTTGTTTACTTTTTTTCTTATTTCAGTAAAATGCATACAATGAAATAAACATTAAGGATTGATAAATAACATAAATGTCACCAACATTGTGAATGAGCCTTTCACTTCGTAGAAAAAATTAAATTTTCCTAATTAATAAAAAGAATTCGCTTGTTTTCTCATAAATTCTTATAAGCGTAAACTGGAATAAAAAACAGCAGTCTTCTTGAAATGTTCTAGTATGTTCCCTAATAGATGCATTTGTACATCATTAGGCGTATGCTATTGACGATAAATAGTTACACAACAGCCTAAGAGTGTTCAATCGATCTTTGACGATTTATGGCTGGTTATATTTGGTCCACACGTTAGAACCAGTACTCCAAATGTGTATTTTAGACGTTTGTTTCCCCATTGATTTAAATCAAAATTTCCTCCATTTTTTCTCTGGAAGCAGCTATGAAGCAGTGTAAGATTCAGATAAACAGCATTCATTGAAGCTATTCAACCTAGAAACTATTCCTGGAGCAGAACAGGGTTCTCGATTGAAATCACTCAATGTCTTGTTGATGTATTTGCCCTTTCATGTGTAAATAAACAGTATATTTATAGCACAAAGCACGTGACGATTCTCGACTGAAATCATTGAATATTTTGCTGATGTATGTATTCTTTCATGTATAAACAGACAGCAATACAAACTATTGACGTTATAGGTGCGCTAGGTGCGCACATCAACAAATAAGAGTTCACGTCTGAATAAAGGATAAGATATTTTGGCTCTGACTTTATTTAGGAAAACAGTTTTACTGAAATTTGGAATTGACGATTCATATGTCCCTAGCAACAAGTTGTTTTGAAGCGAAAAGTAAATTTACAGGAGAATCGGTCATTTTGTAAACGTAAATATCTTGATGCTATTTAAAGGAAAATTAACTATTTCCATTAAGATAGAGAACGTTTTACTAAATAAATAAATTGAATTCTGTAAATATCATAATTCATTAACATAAAGCTTCAAAAAGAGTTCGGAAAAAAAAAAAAAAAAAAAATTATTTGACACTGCTACTTTCAGTTGCTTTCATTTAGCTATTTAAAGCACATTTCAAATTAAAAAATAAATTAACACTACATATAATTAATGTAATAATAATAAATAATATTAAGGGAAAAAATTAGTCAAACTTACTGATTTTATCTTAATGATTTGTAGATTTATATTGGACTTGAAAATAAAATCCTTATGTTTATAACTTGAATGGTTCAGTAAAAAAGTTCTATTCCTTTCATGCATTGCTGTGAGTTATAATATATTAGACATCTATCTAAAGCAAGAGTGGTAAACCCAACATTTTCTCGTATTCTCTCTAATAAAGGTATTATCCCTATTCCCATTATCGCATAAATTTGTGGAATTGAGTAAAGTCCACACACTTTCTTGAAAGCCATGAATTCTCAACTATTTATTTTCAGAGTCTCACAAATGACATTTCTGTACTTCTTAGTATAATGACCTTAACCGGTTACTCCGACCCGCTATTAAGGCACGCGGATAAATCTGATTGACAGCTCCGTCGCAAAAGGGATACAGGAGTCCTAAAGGCCATCACTAGCCACGGTATAAGCATTTCCTAAGGATGTACGTCCCGTCATCGATGGGAGGAGCCAGTCCCCTACCTTTTCGTATACCCACAGGGGTGGCGAGAACCAACCACTACACTATACCGGAAGCTTCTCACTCTCAGTTGC
>JAPMOR010047487.1:49081-93342 GCA_026543865.1 Argiope aurantia | reverse complement strand
CCCCCCCCCCCCGTGGGACTTCATAGTACAGTAAAGAAAACCAGTACTTAGTAATATTGCCGCATTGAAGAATGACAGTCGAATCTCCATGGCCGAATGGACATAGCACTGTTCTTATGCTCAAGAGACTTGGGTTCGAATCCTGCTAGAGACAATGCGATTAATAGTATTTGTAAATACTTAATTCCTTGATTTTATGTTTTCCTTTATTTCATGTTCCAGAAGATACTGGACATTTCTTTAGTTTACCAGACAAGTGTTCTGGACTTTTCTTACTGTCTCCAGAAGAGTATTCTGGAACTTTCTTTGCTTGTATAAAATCAAAAGATTTGTTAGTTACTGTGTTCAGAGTTCAGTTAATAAATTGGTTTTGCTCTACCTCTTGTGTGTGTCATTGAGTTCTATACTATAGTTCTACGTGACAATATAGTATCAATGACAAACATTAGTTATCAAAAGGTCCATAAAAACCAAACATTGACTCAAAATTGCAAACAAAATCACATATCAAATTTCACTTACTTAAGTCATTACATTTTTTATGTTATCACTTTTACGTGATTATGAACGTACAGACAATACTTGGACAATTTAATTCCAAGTTTAATGGAATTTTCACTTTAAATACTAAATTTGTGTAATAAGTCCTGTTTGTCTTGCTCTTTTAGTTTTGTAATTTTCGTGTATTTGAACAACCAAGCAGACAAACTTCCTCTTATTGAATTTCATTTTAGACATGTTAAAAATTTACAAATTTTGGTAACGATCATATTCCAAATTTCATTCATCCATCTCAAAACACATTTGTGTTATCATGTTAACAGACAGACAGTAATAATTTAAAAATGTGCTTTTTAAAGCTCAGTTAGGTCTGAAACGTGGAGGTTTCTAGAAATCTCGAGTTCAAATTTTTTTGACAATTGCGATATTTTATATTTATATTCTTGAAATGTAACAAAGTAAAAACCCTTTAGCCTATTTCATATTTAAACTAGATACATTTATATTTCTTTTTTTGATTTAATGTTCTATTTTGCTCCATTTGCTCGGTTTCTCGCCTAAATACTACGTTTCTGTATTGTTGGCAATAACACACTATTGCTATAGCCTTCCTGAGAGTCAAATATAACCATTCATGTAGTAATATTAATTTCATGTTCTGTCCAATTTCTGACGACCTAAAATCTCACAAATATTAAGGACTTTTATATGGGCAAAGAAATGCAATACAGTACTGTTTTCCTTCAATAATTTTATTTGCCACGTAAGTTTTAGATCAATAGCTGGATCCAATCCAAAATGGTTTCAACTACATTTGAAACCTGGTCTTCTGGTACAGTTTATATATTTTTAAATATAGCACACAGGAAATGTCCGGAAAGTTTACTTTTTCGCTATACATTTCGCCTTTTTCCTGAATCGAAATAAATCCGAACCATTGTTTTTACCGTCGAAGTTTTCGTTTCTTGGAGCCAGCTATTATTTCTTTGCCATTGAAATTCTTTTGTGCTTTAGGGACATTTTTCTGTAAGAGAGTAATATTTCATTTTCCTTATCTAAGGGATGATATAATTTTGATTTTTTTTTCAATTTCCTGTGAAATAGTTAAGTGAGTTTTATCAATCCTCTTCTTTCTTCTCATTGGTTTTGGTAATGAAAGTTCGGAAGTTATTTGTTAGGAAGTTAGGAAGTTTAGAAGAATATTTGTAGTTTTTATAAAAATGAATTTGTAGTAAAGATAAGGATATTTTTATCGATTAAGTTATATTATTACTGTCTTTTTCATGGTGTTTATTGAAAACGCCATGGTTATTGAAATGGGGGCAGGATCGTAGCTTCTAGAAATTACAGATTTCCAAGCTTGATTATCAAAGATGCAATGCTTTTGTAGCGACGATTCATGTAAAATTTGACATCAGCCAAGCATACAACCACTGATGTGGCGTAGAATTTGGAGAAGTGAGGGCAAGTCAAGTAACGTCTTCGTTTCCTAACCGGTTAATAAAGTCCGAAACAGCCAGGTTATAGTGTTGGTAACTGGTAATAAGTAATAATTTATTAATTGTAATTCATTTTGCATCATTATAACAATTTTACTAAACAAGTAAAATAGTAACTAAAAGTTAACAGAAAACTATATTATCACGATTAATATTTTTTTTTATTATCTAGATAAATTTTAAGTTATATAGTTAAAAATAAATTTTAGACCAAGATACAGCAGCATTAATTATTATTTGATTATAATGAAATTAAATTTATGGCTAAAATTTGAACTTATTCATGTCAATGTATTAAGGGCACAGTTTATATTTATTAAAATTAAATGAGCAGTCTTTGTTTCTAAAAAAAAGGCACAATCACTAAAATTAAACTTTAAGGTTATTAAAATAGGAAGTTGTGAGTGCATCTGTCTAATATTTTGTATAGAGTGATCAGTAATATAAGCTGACAATAAATACAATAATAAGTTTTACATTTTGTAATATTTATAGAGACGTTTATAAGTAATAATAATGTGCGACAATATTTATTATAATATTCTTATTATAATGTTATTGTAATTAAATTAATGATAGTCTTTTCCTTTCTATACGAGTAAACAAACTATTATCAAAAATATTCTGAATTTGTGAGTTAATTTTCTAAATGTATTATATTAAAATACGAACTGTTTCCCTGCCTTCGCTCTTGAATTGATCGATCCTAGAATAACATATATTTAATTAATTTATATCTTTCACAATATTTCAATTATAGTGGAGATTAATTAGTTTCTATTTTCTTCATCGTTAAATTTCGTTATTTACTTTAGTTAACTAATAGAATTCCTATAATTAACTTCAAATAACAATCTAGTTTATAATTAGTCTTTTAATGAAAGTTATTTTAAAATCCTATTTCCTTGATAATAACTCAGCATAATGAGGAAATACTTTTTGATTTAATTGTAAAGTTATTTAATAGCCGCTTTCAAAACGTTACTTATCTGCTTTAAAATATTTCCATATTTATAAACATCCTTTATTTCAAATTTTAAAGGCAGTAACATAATAAATAGATTAATTTAATTACTCTCTGAGACATATTTTTTTGCCTTCGTCTATAAATGTATTGAAAGTATTTATGTGTCTGTGTGAATTTTCGTAATATAGATAGAAATTTCATCAAAAAAAAAACATTTGTTTGGCCTCGAATTGTAACCAGTGGCATAGCATGAATAAATAACGCCGGAGGTATGGTATTACTTTTTTGATCCCTTTTCTTTTTAAAAATATGGTGCACATGCAGTAATGTTTTTGTCTTATGGAGCTCCAAAGAAATATACCATCAAGGAAGTCAATTAAAATAGAAAATAAAATAATAACATATTATTAAAATAGAATGCTAGTTAAAATAAGTACATATTTTTGGCATATTTAAGAATGAGACATGAAGAAAATTAAAGAAATGAATTATTAGGTATCATGATTGATGGGTATGATTTTGGTATGGGTATGATTTTGATATGATTAAGTAGATGATAAGAAATATAAATCAAACATTTCGATGTAGATTGAAATAATTCAACTTATTTTTTTCCAAGAATAAAATATAAAAGTAGAAAAATATACTATAACACTTTAGTTCGGTATCTTTAATGAAAAGAAATAAACATTGCATTGGCTCTACTTATTGTGAAAAAGGCTTGAAAGTACAATATACAACAACAACTTTTTATCTAGTTAAAGTCCATTGATTGAGCATTTCTTCAGGTTTTTCATGCACATATTCAATCGATATAGAACAATAATCAAATTCAAGGGATCTTTCATAGATGAAGCTCTTAATATGAAACCAGAAGAACTCTATGCGAGTGAAATTTAGTTAATTTTAAAACCAAAAAAAAGAACGTAACCCTTCTGGTCTACTATATTGTGGCTGCACAACAGTTTTATCACTAGTTCTGACTCCTACCACTATTTTTAATTATTCATGTTGTGTGTATATATATATATATATATATATATATATATATCAATTGTAAACGAATTTTGTTAGTTTAGACTTGCTTGTCTTATCTGAATGGTTAGCCAACCATCTAAAAGTTGTTCTATTAAGATTCTGATGTTATTATTAACGCTAACAATCTTCTAGCGAGCGAACTTTTTCTTGAAAAGCATTAGTAATAGGTTCTGGCAAGTTTTTTTTTTTCTAAGGAAGTAATTCAATTCAAGTAAGTGAAATCCACTGCTTAATATATAGATGTGTAAAGTGCCGGCTTAAAATTATTTCCAAGAAGCTATGTAATCTCTTGGAAATTAGTGACGAATGTCGTGTAAACTTGACTTCCTCAAAGACTGCTTTATCTTTATCTGCTGCTGCTTCTTTAAAGCGCTACTTCCACCTTCCTCCCGTTACATAATTTTCTATTTAATTCCTATTTAGTATTTCCCATATTTTAATAAAATGTTCAAAAATACAAATATGTTGATTGTGTGTTTAAAGAGGTGCTATTTTCCTAAAGTAAAATTTAAACTTTCCGATATTTTTGATAGCCAATAATTCTATTATTTTTTTTTTCATTACTCCAAGAAACTAATTTGACTAATAAGAAAAATAAGAATTAAACATAAATAGTTTTTTTTTAGTAATAAAGAAGATTTCGAGTAGTAAAAATGCATCGTTATGATATACTGCTATTAAATAGCATGTGATGAGGTTAAAAAATGCTAATTCTGCAACATGAAAAATTGAATATAGAAAAAAATTAAAAAAAAGAATAATTAGCAATCACAATAATAAGAAATGTTTTCATTACTATTATGGATAGATCTTTTAACGATGCTCAGATGTTTCTGCTAAATATCGAACTATCAAAAAAGCTTTCTCAGATAATTTTCAATTTCGATATAATATAAGCATTTTTCCCCTTCATTTAGACATTAGGCATGTTTAAATTACCAAGAACTTAAGCATAGTTTTTTTTTTTTTTTTTGGAAAATTAAATAGTTCAAAATTGTTCAAGCATGGATTTGATGGGAAATTAAATATAGTACACTCCCGAGTATCCAGTTCGTAACTATCCGGCTTCCGGGCTATCCGGCCTAGTATTCTTTATCGTAATTAATTGAGGAAGGAAATACATTGTAATTGCAAGATTGCCAAAGCATTGGAAGAGGGCGTCTGCTACGATCCTCCTACGTGTCGTGTGAAAAATACAAATTGTGACAGGAAAAGAGCGGCGTTTTGCTCGTTATTCATTGTTTCGTCAATGTGCCGCTCAGTTGTTGTCGCTATTCCTGATAAAAACTGTAAATACGGGATTATATATTATAGTGAATCATAGTGAAATCTACACAATTCATGTTAAAATGGGAATAGTTTATATTCTTTAATTTACTTTTTCTTTAATAGATTCTTTCAATGCTGTATATAAACATATATAAGCTACCAGCACAGAGCCTTCTATTTTAATTCGACACGTTGCTGGCAAATGTTTCTATGATTCAAAAGGCTGCGGCCGTGTTCACATTCTACTTGGTTTGAGTTAAATAGAAGGCTTAGTACTCAATAAAAAATGAGAAAATACGTATTATAATAATGAGTTTTGGTATAAAAACTTAGTTTTCTGGTATTGGTGGACAAAGAAATGAGTCCATAGAACTTCGACTTATCAGGATTTTTTGTTATCCAACCTGCCCTTCCGTCACATTAGGCCGGATTCTTGGGAGTGTATTGTAGTTCAAAAATAAAATATTAACCGAATTTCTATGAAAATATATAATTAAAACTTAAAACAAAACGCATAATAAATTGAAATGAATTTATTTCTCACCATTGCTAAATTATCACATTTATAAAATCATATAAAAAATGGATTCAAAATAAATACTTAAAAATAATATATTATAAACGGATGTTAAGCTGATGTATAATTTTTTTACTCTTCCAAAAGTTAAAACTTAGTTAAAAAATCACATTGTTAACAACAAATTACATTAATTCTCATTCGTTTAACGGATATCACTTTGGTTCTATTACTTCACAATAGATGTCACCACCAACGAAAACAAATATTCACAATGGAAGAGTGTAGCATTTTTAAATTACATTTTAAAAGCGTTTGTTAACACGAATTGAAAATTATTTTTAAGAGATTTTTTATTTGATTTACCTCTCTCGGAATAGTTTTGTTGTTTTTTAATTTGTTTGCTGATTTAATTTTTGTATCATTTTGCTTTATTTAAAAGATTATATTTCTTTAAACTCTTGTTTTAATATAATTTTGCCTAAGTAATCCAATTTAGATTTAAAAAAATTTGTAATCACAGTTGAAGTATTAAAATAATATATAAATATTTGAAACAAAACTTAAAAATTTCATGCATTTAAATGATAATCAAAGTTATTAAATTTGAATTAAAGAATGCCTCAATAATACATCCATATTATTTATTAACTAGTGAACAAAAAATATGTATCAAAATTCCTAACTGGTGATAAAAATATTATAGGAATTTTATCATCATAAATTTTATAGAATGAATATTCGCTCTATCAACATAATGGCTGGATTGTTAAGATAACTTTATTTCCCATTCCGAAAAAAAAATTAAAAAAGAGAAAGACAGCTCAATTTATATACCTCAATGTTTATAATCTTTATCAATAAGTAATTGAACTGTATCATCAGACTCATATATCTAATTTTAAAACCTATACAATTATAATTGCTAGTGCTGTCATCTATCATTCTACAATAAATATTTTAATTTGTAAGGAAATTATATTGCTATGTAAGCATGTGTCTATCTTAGCATGTTACTTTTGCTATAAGCTTCAATTTATTAAAAATTTAAATATAATTATTATAGAATTTTCAAGATATTATCATTAAACAGAATTTCGTTCAAATATAGAATTTTATTTAAAAGTTTGTAAGATAAGTGAAACATATACTGTTCATTTATTTATTTGTAATTATTTTACTTTTAAAAAGTATATTTCCAGAATAAAAATATTCACCTCTTCATATCATGTGTATTGAAAATAATTTTTTATATATTTATGTAAATCTCTCATATAAGAATTACTCCTTTCACTTGTTTAAAAACGGAGAGATAAAGTTATTCCTTTTGTGCTGCCATCTTGTGAAGAAAGTTGTAGCAATTATCCTAAAGAAAGAATTAAAATATTACAAACGGATGAAAATTAAAAATGGCATTATTATTTTTAAATCTCTTTTATAACGCTTCCTGGCATGAATACGTTTTTCATTTAATTTGTATGGTATGATTGCATCTGCAATATACTATATATAACAAATGTTATAAAAAAAAGCGAAATACAACTATTTACATGTAATTATAATAATTATTTTTGTTTAAAATTAAAATGTTTATGTTCATAATTCAAAATGTTGCTATTTTGTTGTACTTGGATATATAAAGGGGAAAATATTATTACGCGTGGGTGGAGTTCAAAATGTCGAATACTTGCTTTTTGATTGCTTCAAACTTACTAAAGGGAGAAGAGATTTTATTGTGGATCTCGATGCCTGTAATATTAAGTTTCCACCTCCGCTTCCTGTTTTGGTCGACCATAAAATGACTTTCATCTCATTCTGTAAATTAATTGCCTTTACTGCTTGAATTTTTAATTAGCTTTTTTGTTTATTTTTTCCTGTTGCTTTTATCCTTATTTTTATATGTACATATTTTTATCTATGTATGTAGTTGTTTCTACTTACTTCTGTAAGCCTTGTGCTGTACTTTGTGGTGCACAAGGATTGACTTATTATTAATAAAAAAAAATATTATTACAAAAATGTCAGAACTAATTTGAAAATTTTATGAAAATTGAACAATTATTTACATAAATAAATAAAGACAGTTTAAAATTATTTACTTTAATAACATATTATTATTTACATAGAAAAAGAAAGGGCTGACAAACAATTGTTAATCATAAATAAAAATAACAACTACATGATCATTTTACTCGTAAATATTAAATTCTCATTTTTTATGTGAAACATCTTTGTATCTTAAAATTGCAAACATAAATTATTTACTATCGATGATTTATGCTTTTAAACAGAAAATAACAATTTTCATATAAATCTGTATCCGGATAAAACCATTTTGCCTTTTTTCAAAACTGTTTAGGAAAGTTTATTCAAAATTCATTCTGTTTAATATCCATACAGTTAAGAACGATTAAAATATCAATACAATTAAGAACAATTAGAATAGAAATACAATTAAGAACAATTACATTATCAATACAATTGAGAACAATTACAATATCAATAAAATTAAGAACAATTACAACATCAATGCAATTAAGGGCAATTTCTCGCAATCTTTTAATACTTGAACAATATTCCAAATAACTTGCCATCAGGTTATCAATTTTAAAAAAGTTTTGTTTTTTAAATAGTTAATATTAAATAACATGAGTTGCATTAATGCATAAGCAAAGTTCAAATTAAGAAAAAATTGTGATTTGCTAAAAATGTTAACTTTGGATAGAAATAATAATTTCGAAATTGGTAAAATGTTATCATTTTATAATGAATTTTGCATTAAATTCATTTACTTTGGATTAAAATATAACTCGCTTTATTTAAAGAAATAATTTAAAATAGCCATATGAAAATATGAGAAATGAAAGGTAGAATTAATTATTAATGGGATTTTATTTATTTGATTTTTTTAATACTTGTACTTTTTTCTAAGATTAATATTTTATTTTTGCTTTTATAAGCGATTAAAGTAACTATTAATCTCCAGTTTAATCACCAGTTTATTGCAACTGATCCTATCTCATTTATACTATTTTTTTTTCTCTTTTTTTCTATGTTTCGTCTTTTATTATTATTTTTTTACTTTAATTGTTGAGAATCTTTGATTGAAAGGTCTACAAGCATTCAACTCTTCTGCATATCTAAACTATATCAAAATTTATATCTTACAGCTTGCATCAATACCAGGAACTCAAAACTTCTTGAAATAACAGTACTATAAATGTTAGCAAGAAAACAATATAGCATTTTTCTTAACGGCTGATAATGTTGATAATGTTGATTATCTCTGACCTATTGGACTAATGCAGCTAAGCTGTGGAATTATAAAATGATTTTAATTTCTGTATCCTCACTCTCTTTTAACTAACATTATTCATAAAAGGGATGAATAATGTATGCTTTGATAACGAATTACTGTCTATGTCCGGTCTGTCAACTGGACTTTTTAAAATTATTTTTAAGCACAAAAAATGACAATTTTCTTTGAAAAGCCCTCCCTGACGGTGACTTCCCCTCTTCATAGAAAAAATTAAAGTCAATTTTCGAATAATAGTAATACCAAAATTGCTTTTATCGACAGAAAGTCTCGTATTTCCTAAATATAATGAATCATTGATTCATGGATTTATCTAGACATACGAAAAGTCTAGTCATTATAAAGGAAGTCATTATAAAGGAAGATACTGCCCTTTCATATATTCTATTACAAAAGATGTTTATCAATCGAACTTCTCACATGTCTCATTTCTATAACTTTTAACCTCTTAGCAACAAAACGGTTTCTCTTGTCTAACAAATGTAAATTTTTGATTGCCAGGAAACTCCTAATCATCACTAAAGGGTTGGTTAATTTTATTCTCTTGTTGTATTATACTACAACATACCTGTTTTTAAGCGAATACATGAACATGTAGCTTCACCAAGAATTAATCTTGCTATCAAATGATTGAAAGATGCCGAGAATTTTCTTTATCTAAACAAAATCACTGTCTAAGTGAGATCTTTCAAATTTATTCTGGCTTGAAATTTGAATGTTAGCATTATCTGCACAAGCCATTTTTAGAAATACCTAAAGATAAACTATTATGTGATGAATTTTTATCATATTACAATATTGAAAATTACTGTTCATTTCAGAGAAAAACGCTTTCCTTTTTCGATGAATTTTACCCCTCTAAAGAATGATAAGCAGTGAATAAGAAGAGCATTTTTTCAGAAATATTTGTTAGCCCTTTTTATCTTATAGTATCCTTCTTTGCTTTCCTTTCTTTTTTCTTTTTTTCAAATCATATTATGATTTAATATGAAACTTATCTAATGTCCCAATATGTTGTTTTATAATCTTTTGTTTAAATATGTTTATATAATATATGTTTGAATAATCTTTTATTTAAAACTTATACACTTATTCTCTAAACCAATTCTCTTATTTACAGATATTTCTTTCTTCAAGAACGCAAATTTACATTTCTTTTCACATTAGAAGTAATTTAAAGGAAAGAAAATTGAATGAGCATCATTTCATGGGATAGGATGATTCATTTAATGGAATAGCATATATATTCGAAGTTGCTTATGAAATATAGGGAACACTTCTTGAACTTTTAAATTTATTCATATCACGAGAATGTTCTTTCTATAAATACTTTTACCATATCGGCATGAAGACACTTCATCATGATGATATTAATAATAAATAACACATTAATATAAATTTTCAGATATTTTTTCTACACATACGAAATCAGAATTTTCATACATTAAATCTTCAAAGCTGGAATATTGTTAGCATTAATTAATGCATAAAATTCGCTCCTACTCTATAAATAAAGCAAATTAAAAAAACACTCGATGACTATTTATTAACAATTAATTTCAAACGATTGACAAAGTTACTTCTACCCTGTTTCATTATTTATATAATGATGAATTTACAATAATATCTATTTATTTATTTATTTATTTTTTAAATCAACTGAAATTTTTTGCCTCTCTCTATATGTTTTTAACACATATTCATCGAAAAATTTGGCATTGTTGATTAAAATCAATAGAACCCATAAAAATAATTTTTTTATCTATTATATTTAAACTGGCTATAACATTAAAATTTAATTCTAAAATTATATTAATATGTACAAATGTTTAATAATGTAGAATTTAGTAAATTTCTATTTGATTAATTTTTTCCAATGAATTGCATCTCTTTTCTTATTGAAGTGAAACAATTAGCAGGAAAAATTATCTTCACTAGTGTGATTGCAGCTCAAAATTAAATTTAAAATCCGAATAACATGCATATATTACAAAGCAGTATTCATGTGTGTGTGTATGTGTGTGTGTGTTTGGTGTGTGTGTGTGTGTGCGTGTGAGTGTGTGTGTGTCTATCACATGATTTATTTTAATTTATATAAGTTTTCCGAGACTTAAACTTCCTTCTAATGCATGTTGCGTAAACAAAATTATACGCATTACATTTTTGTCATATGTTTTTTTTTTCATCTTGAAGTTAATAAAACTGTTGATGATCATAAAGAGAAATTTGGAGTTTGAGATACGAATTATTAGCATATTTTGTCAGAATAATTCATCAATTTTCTTCTCCAAATTTTCCTTAAATTTAACCCAAATTTAGCTGAAAATTGGCGATGATTAAGTTTTATTTGAAAAGAACTGAATTATTAATGAGAAAAGAAATTTAAGAAATCATTTATTCAAAGAAATCTTGTAAACTATGAGGTTTATATTTCCAAAAGTGTGAAAAGCAAAGAATTTTTTTTAATAAATTTAAATGGAAATTAAAAGTTTCCTTTCTATAGTATCAATCGAAACTATCTTAAATTAATTACTAACCAGTAAAAACTAGGTCGAAAGTTTTTTAGATACATATAATAAGTATATCGTTGTTTGGATTGCAAAGCTATATGTTTTTTTAACTTATTCAAAAACTATCAAACGTTTATATTAAAATTTCAGAGAACACAATGAAATTGGATGAATTAGTCAATGAATAACTGTCAAGAATTAATAAATCATTAAGGAATCCTGTATATCTACGGAATCGGAAAAAAATAATATGTATGTTTATTTACTAAAAATGACTAAGTGATTGAAATAATGAAGTTTAAGTGACGTTACACATTTTTGTTGGCACTCGAAATTATTATCAGATAATTATTGTTTATTTTTTGTTTACGTAAAACCTTTTGAATGATAAGAGTCAAAAAAGACAATAATGCAGTGAGATTTATTTAAATAAATTTTTTGTTAATATAAGCTTAAAAACACTTTAAATAAGGGTTAATTAAGTTGCAATAATCATGCAGAGCTATTATTGAACAAAATATACTGTTTATAAAAATGCATTCATTGTTAAAAAATATGTACTTAATTTTTTTAAGAAAAAAAACACAGTTCCTTATATGTTTTATCAATCTAATATTTTAAAAATTATAATATTTTTTGTTCCTCTTCTTTAGGTACCATCTATCAGGTTATAATCAACCAAGTTCAAACAAAGAAACTGCAGAAATATTTTTAAGTGAATAAATTTAATCCTTAATTCATATAATTTTTCCACATAATATTTAAATTTGTTGATGATATAAATTGATATTCATTTCCCGCTTCCATTCTTCAACCGAAATTGAAGATAAAACGATATATCTCCCTTTTAAGAGAGGACAAAAACTCTTTAATAGAATCCACTTTCACCGATGATTTCCTTCTTGTGCGTATGCGAATAATAATGCACAATTTTTTCTGCCCCATGTATTCCAAATTGTAGTCCCAGAGATGTTAGAGATCTTAAACGTGTTTTCACTTTTAAAAATTCTAATACTTGAAATTAAATTAAGACATAGTACAGTTAATGATAGTAAAAATAATACTATAGTTAATGATAGTAGTGTAGTAAGATAATTGTTCGTAAAAAGTAGCATAATTAATAGTAGATAAAAAAATAGCAAAAAATATTAAGCTCCGACTTTTTCTCTTGTAGAAAAAGCAATATTAATGCCGCTAATGTGTATTTATTTTGATTTTTTATTTTATTATTATTTAGTATTAAGCAGGACAAAAATTTGGAACAGTGAATTTAACGTTAAATTTTCAATTAAAATTAATAATGAATTTGTAATCGTGTTATCAAGGATCCCATATTGAAAAATATCTGCATTAAATAAAAAATGTTAATTTTTACATTAATTAATTGATTAATTATTAAAAAATGCAGAATTTAAATAGTACATAAGTAATCATTTTCGTAACGTAGTTCTTATAAGTGTATAGCAGTCCCTTTCCCTGAATGGTTATAAACTAGTGTCTACACTTACAATGAATATGTTTTGTTTTTTCTTTCTTTCTTTCTTGTTTACGGTTTTATGTATATGTTTGTTTGCTTTTTTTTACTTTCTCGTATACGGTTTTATGTATATGTTTTGTTTTGTTTTCTCGTAAAATAGAGAAAGTATAGCAATCGTCAAAAATTTCAGACTCAAGATTTTGTCGAATCTACATGTTATAGAGTTCAAGAAATTTCCTCCCTCAGTTCGAGAAACACATTTTTGGAAAATATCCATCCATCTATCTGTGATAAAAATAATTAAAAAAGTGCTTTGATCTAGATAGATGAAATTTGGTATACGGAAATTTGGTATTTAAAGATTTCGATCAAATTTTATGCTAATTCCGCTCAGAAGAAGTCTGCCCAATTGTTCGAATATAATTTAACACCAATAACTACGAAATGAAGAGAGATAGAGAGAAAAAAATTCGATACGCAGAATTAATAACAATAGTCTAGAACTTATCAAATTTGTATCAAAATCTAGCAAGGAATTGACCGTATGTCGATCTGTACTTTTAGAAACTTGTAAACGAGATATCTAAAAGTCTCAGTGACTTAAATATATCAAATTTAGCATGTGATTTTGTGACTACAAGTGTAGTTTTGTGTCAAATTTTTATTTCAACCTGTTTGAAAAAATGCGTCTAAAACAGTAATTCGATTTTCGTATACTATTAACCGCATGCCAGGGATTAATCGCCAAATAACTTGACAAGGATGACTCGATAGATTCAATAAAAATGCTAAATTGAATGCCAGAAGTTCATTTTTAATAACTAATGTACCCAATGCTATTAAAGGTGCTTTCTGAGATAACACCTTTATTAGAAAATATGCTAGAAAGTTTCGGAGAGACAACTCTCCCTGGTTTTTTTTTCATATGTTTAACAATGATACTTCAAAAATTCTAGTCTAGAAAACCCTGTTTTAAATATAAAATGTAATATTATATTACTTTCTTTTAAATACATTTAAACAGTCTGAATATTTTTGAAGATTTTTAAATTTTAAAGATTTTTTAAAAAATCTGATATTTGAGAAAGTATAGTTTGCGAAGTATTTAGCAAAGAATTCAGTTTCGAAATTTGATGCCTATTTTGAGATAAAACTAAGCCTTGTATTTATTGGTAGTTGCTGAAATGTTATTAAGTCTGCAAATAGATCTGTTTTGAAATATTTAATCTCACTTATCAACTATCCTGAATATTTAGACAATTATAATGAGAATTATTCCGCATTTGTAAGTTTCGATAAGTCAAAATGCCCACTTAGAGCGAAATAAAAAACGCGTTTTCAAGGAAAACAACTTCCCACTCACTTTGTGGGTGTAAAAGACAATAGCAAGCATAAAGTTCACGACAGTTTTCGCTGGTGAAAACAATTCTCAAATTATGCGAAATACTTACAATTTACGACATTGCTAATGATAAAGGTAGTTAACATAAAACATTTCCATTAATATTTTACCCAACTGTTTACAACTATTAGCGAAGTCAGGGCTTCCTAAAGAATATTGAAAAACTTGATATCCCCTACTACGTGCTGGCCATTGAAAAAGATCTTGCATCAATCCATCACCAGATCTACATTTCCGTTTCAACGACTGGAAAACATAGCAAAAGGTCCTTCAACTTGATAGGGCATTGTTGAACGAAACAATAGATTGGAATCGTACATCGCTACTTGATGTTACGAAAATGTTTCTTTATTATGTCTAAATGACTTTTAAAGCATTCTAGTAAAAGTTCATTTTAAAAATCAAGGTAGAAGACGTCTACAGGCCATTGGATTGTTTTGTGATGGACACAAAGAATAGGTGAGAAAAAAGTGAAAAGGATTCAATCTTTTTTGCTTCCGAAATAGTTTTTTACGGAGATGAAGTTGTGATAAATTCTGGAAAAGTTGCAGTTTTTCCTCGTCTGGAAAAGTAATAATATTTCTATTATCATTTGGGAAATTTAAATCAACGATGGAGATTAAATATAGAACAGAGTGTCTTAAATCATGAGTCCCAAGTTAGATAGGATCGAATGATGACAGTTGTATTCATTAAAATATTAAAAGAAAGAGATTCATTCAGATTTTTTTTTGTATTAAAGTTTGTTACAGAAATATTTTATTAAAATTTTATAACATAAAAATTTTTATGAACAATAAATTAAAAGTTTTCTGAAATTTATTTCGAGGACCAAATCGTAATAAACTCTGAGAAAATCCCCCCCTCCTTTTTTCCCTCTGAAAGATTTTTGACATTATTATTATTATTTGAAACATTTTAATTATCTGTGCAGATTTAATGTAAATAAGAATTCTTAACTCGTAAATGATCAAAATAACAATTAAAGTTAATTAAAACATTAGAAAAGAGTAATTCACCTGTATTAGAATCCAATGTATATTCATTTCATAATAGTTTATAAGTAATTACAAATTGTTCAACTAATTTATTAAAAGTTTGCAAATGATAGAATTTCTTTTCTTTACCAATAATGAATCTTTCGCTTTGTTAACTTATTAATTAACTTATTTGCTCAATTACAAGTTAATAAAAGATTTTACTTTATAGATAATATATGATGGAATACCTATACAGGTAAAATACGGTGGCGTAAAGGGGGATTTATTTCAGAAGCCCTGTTTTATATAAACAAAAGAAAGGCAAGTGATCACATTTGATAAATTTTTGATCACGGTGATAAATTTTGGCTTCCTGCACCATATGGTTCCAGATTGAAAATCCGATTCCGCCAAACGATTTGACTCATTCATGAGACAGGTGGATTTTACTTCTGACGTCGTATTGAAACATCCTCGCAATCGTGTCGTGTTAAAGCTCGAAAATGAGATACCAAAGCAGGTGCTATCTTCATCATGTCCACAAGATTGGAAATTATGAAATGTTAATTTCCGAATTGTCTTTCATTGCTTTAAAATGTGTTAAATATTAATATCACTAAGAAAGATAAATATATGAAAATATATATAGTAAACAGTAAATATAAAAACAAAAGGAAATCTATTCTCATATTCTTCGTAAGTCTTCATGCTAGGTTTAAATTCATACCCTGAACTAAATTAACCGTTCTATAACCTTTCTCGAGCTTAAATTAAAATTAGATGAACAGAGGAAAACCAAACTCTTCCGCTGTCAAATAGCATCAAAATGTCCGAAAGGATTATTGATTCAAAAATCCAAAAGCAGATTTTTAAGAGAGCCACAAAAATTAGATTATATTCAAATTGGGGGAAAAAATTAAACTTTTTGGTTTAGTTAACTTTCCATATTAAAGCTAGTTAACTTCCAATTTTAAAGCTACAGAATGATTCTTAAGCGGAGTAATTTCGTAATTCATAAAGGCGATCAGATGACGTGGACGTCATGAGGACGGCATCTCTTCAACAAATTTTCGCTCAATATCAATAGAAAGACGTTTAATCCTAGACGGATACAACGCATACCTTGCAATTATGATGTATAATACATTCTTCCGTTTGCGAATATCATATTTTGCTTTAGCAATCGAGGTTCTACAAAAGATAATTTTAGGCCGTGAACAAAGAGGATAAAATGAATACAAATTCTTAAAACTAATAATTAATTTGTGTATATCTTGGCCATTAGACTGATCGTAGTTCCATATCAATTTAAGTCCCCTTTTTAAAAATGGAATAATTATTTTCAATTACATTTTCGTTTTCTTTATAAACGCAGTTTCTTTAAGAGAAAAGGTTGTGGTACAGCTACAAAAAACTCGTAATTATTTATTCAGGTTATTTATTTTATGCAATATGTAGGAAAAATTAGAACTTCTGAATAATGCCTTGTCATCATGACTGAGTGTCTTAAATCGCACGGAATTTAAAGCTATGTCTATGAAATATATATTAATGCAGATCATTAAAAATCATTTTTTCACTTTAAAATTAATTAAATTTTAATTTTAATTTAGGCAAAGGTATTTTCAAGAAAATTGTTTCACTGTCGATGAACATTAAATATCTGATAAATGCCCCCTTTAATTTAGCTGTACATATAAATATAATACCGAAACATCAATAACATAGATAAATTTGCTTCATACTAATTTTTGGAGATATTCTCTCAAATTTAATAGGATAAATTAAACTTCTAATATTAATTCAATTTTTAATAGCAGTTAGTATTTAATCGTTTATTTCACGAAGTCATTTTAAGCCGGATGCAACCATGGCCCTTTAAAATCCTTGGTAAATGAGGTTACAAACCTAATATGGCATGCGCCATTCAAAATTAGTTGAGTAGATTAAATTAGGGATTTTCAATAAAAACACATAAAGATTATTTCATTTTATCTGTTTAAAGAAGAAACGATGAATCAAAGCTCAGATAATGGATAATTAAATCTAATTAACATGAAAGATTTGGAGAAATGAGTCTCTGACTCTTCTGTAAGAAAAGAAGCACAAAAGAATTTTTTTTTAATTGAAATTCTGTAAAAATGGCGCATTCATTAAGATTTTCTAATCAAACTAATGATCTAAATTTCTGTATATAATTTCTTTTGTAATTCGAAATAAATTGCATGCTTAATATTTTTATCTTATCATGAAACAAAATGCAGATATTTCTAGGAAATAACAGATTCAGGGGAATATTTGCCTTATGCGAAATGATGGTAAGATAAACATACTGGGAAGAAAATACTTCGAAGAATTAGCGAGAACGCTATTCCGCTGATTCTCAAAATTCCACTAAATGGACTGCAGAGGATTTAGGTATCTTATAGCCTTCTGTAGAGCACATTATAGTGCCTTTCTTTTAATAATATGGCATTTTAGTTTTACATTTCACAACATTTAGGATCTATTTTAGAATAATCATTTTTACTTTATAAATTTTCTGAATACATGTTTATTTTTCACTTATTATTTAAAACTCTAAATAATATTATTGAAACAGATATTTGATATCGATAAATATTCTAATAACTAAAGGAACATAATGAAATAATAGACAAGAACGTGACCAAATATACATGATAAAATATTTTAAGAAAAAGTTTTTTAACTGACCCACTTGTCTCCTTATCCCCCTAGTGATCCTAGATATATATCTATTTTACTTAATCGGAAATCCCCCAATGAATATTGAAAATTCAAATAAAATGAAATTCAGATACAAATGAAGTGGCGCTTGCTTGCTTCTTTAAAATTCCATTATAAACTCTACAGAAAATTTACAAATTTTATGTATAGAGTTTTACTGTACGGTGAGCGGAATTCAGATCGTTTTGCACCTCTTTCCGTTATCCTGTTGAATCTAAAAGTTCATATAGATCTACGATTTTATGTGTAGAGTTTTACAGTACAACGAAGAGAATTCGATTTTGCACCGCTTCCCGTTATCCTGTTGGATTCAAATTTAATATAGATCTATAATCACAAGATCACATATCAAATTTCATTTCATTTTTGTTATTTGTTTGTTTGAGGTATCACTTTCACATGCATGGAAAACAAACAGGCAATCACATTTATTTTTTCCAAAATTAGACATAACAAAGTCAGTATAAAAGTCATATACTAATATCAAGTTATATAGATCTTTATATCTTTAAGTTATCACATTTTTCTATTTAAGAATAGAGATATCAAGAGCCAAATACTCATATGATTCGTTTCATTCTTAATATAATATAGATTTATATTCGTAATTGAAATTATGTCAAATTTCAGCTCTGTGATTTATTGTAGCTTCATGTTTAATGCTGCAATATAGATCTGCAGACAAAAGACAAACATTCTTAAATGGATTTTTCCCAAACCTTTATAAGAATATGCAATTTTTTAGTATAATATATACGCTGAATTTCCTTTGTCTTAAGTTGGTACTATTTTCAGTTATCGTGTACACACACATCTATCTGTTTTGGACTTCTAATTTCTTGACAAATGCGTACCTTTCTCTTTGTAATGAGAAAATATAAAAAAATACCTCGATCCAGAACAATGTTCCATAACAGAAGGCTTCGATTTGGAGAGGAGCGAACAAAACATTTTTTTTTAATTTCACGTTTCTCCAACGTTGAACGTTTATAAAGAAACAACTAATGTTACAAAATAACCAGATGAGAATTACATTCTCCGAATTTCGCAAGCGTTATGAAAAACGTCATTCACTGTTATTGTATCGCTACACGTATTATCCTTCTTTGCATAATCAATAGCAAAACTTCACAATAAGTTCATTCATAGCATAGAATTCCCAAACAATGCGTTAACACGTATATTAATTAATTTCTGTCTGAATTTCTTTTCTTGCTAATGTTGAAAGAATGCAGTGTTATGTCCAGTCAATACATAACGTCTAATCCAGCTTTTTGGGTTTGCGAAGATTACGTAACGATGAATTAGTCTTTTGGGAGTACATAAAACTTTCGTTATTGTGGATATCAACATTTATTAAGTCATGTAGGTCGTTGTTTGTGTGAAGAAGATTAAAAGGGATGAGATTTTTTTTCTTGCTCACTAAATAGATAAGCGATATAAGTTCTATAGCAGCTTGGAATGGAAGGCTCACCTCTTTGTTTTCCTTTTTATTTGGCACAAAAGAAATGCAACTAGTTAACATTCCTCTGCTTCTGAAATTTCATAAGCTCCTCAGATGATATTCATATCTAATAAATCTCCAATCAATCTAGGATTTTTCTGAATGATTATGCAATATCGCATTTATTTTTTTCTTTGTGATTTCCGTCTTTAACGCGAATAAAAATGACAAGACTAATGAAAAGAAAAAAAATATTCGCCTTTAAAAATAAAATATATATATATATGTTTACTGTTGATCAACTAAATAGATAGTTTGACAAAGAATTCCGATCAAATATAGCATAAATATATTTTGAGGAATTAAAATTAAATTCACTTTAGAGCAAATTATATAAAGTTTATTTAGAATTTAATTATCTAAGAAATAAACAAGATTTTTTGCAATTTTCAGTAATAATTTTCTTCAGAAAGAAATTATAGGAATGATTTTCATTTGTGTTTTAAACTTTAAGGTTAAATATTGTATTCAAATCAAGTCCATATTTAAGCAATGGAAAGTCTTTCTTACCAATAACTTTTGTTATTTCGCTAATTTTCGCCACTTTTTTCTTTTTTACATGAAAAAAAAATATTAAGAAAGAGTTAAAATTTTAAAATTGATAAAAAATGTATATATGTATTTGTGTATTTGTTTGTACAAAAGCTATTGGATATAAGCAATATTTGTCAACCACATATTTTTGAATGTTCAGATATGTTTGGTAGAACGATTTATATAAAAATCTAAATAGATTATTTATTATTTGGAGAATTATGATGCATTTTTGCTTTTAACGATACGTTTGAAAAATATTGTTACACGAAAATCTCTCTAACGTTATTTTAAAGTACAAAAATGCATCCCTTTCCTTCGAAAGCAACAGACAGAAGGGCAACAACGAAGCAAAAAAAAATGAACCTTTACTCAAAACTTTAAGAATGCAATATTTTTCAAAATTTTAAGATTATAATGATGAAAGCGGACGAAATAAATATGAATGCTATGGCATTCCTGCCTTTTTCATCACACTATAAATTTTATAGTATTCCGGGCGCGGATTTGTCACATCGCTCACGTTGAATTACTGCACAATTTATTTATTTACTTATTTTTCAATTTTTTTAATTATACCTAATTTTTTTAATTCATTTTTAAACATATTTTATAACCGTGAATTACGCTTCTGCAAAGAAATTTCGAACACTATCATGGAATTAATATTTTCATTGCGCATTTTTTTCTAAATGCTGAAGCAACAGAAAAATTGCTTTCTTTATTAATGAATAGTAAAGCAGATTTTTACATTTGTAATGACCCTAGATTATGTAAATGTAAATAGTGCATCTTTAAAACGCTGTTGTTGTTTTTAAAAAAAATTGATATTTTGGATTTATTTGAATTTGATCAAGGGTTTTTTTTCTTTATGTTTGTAAAACAAGTCTGCTTCACTTTCAGTTTTCTTTATTTAAAACATGTCAGACACTTTTCATACTGAATCCGTTCAATAATATTATAATCATGTAAGTTAATATCCAGCTAAGAATTCAATTAGATGTTAAGCAGCCAGAGTATTATTAGTCTAATAAGCTAAGCAACTAGTGTATCATTATTAAAAGAATATTCAAAAGCATATGCTATATTAAAAAAACACTATTGATGATTTATTACCTTCGAATTAACCTTATAAATCTTTTTTTTTTTTTTTGCATTTTGCATTTTGCATTTTAACTGTTTGTAATTTAAATAAAAAAAACATATTAAATAAATTGTAAATTATTTTTTTGCACATTATTTTATTTCCTAAAATCGAAATTAATAATAAGTTAAAAAACTTGAGAAAAATTTAAAAAATTAATTTCATTAAAATTTCAAAATTTACTAACGTTGTTTGCTTTTGTCTTGAGTTAGGTGTTTTGAATTCCAAATTAAATTAATACATTTAAATTCATGATCTTATACAAATAATTTCTTATTCATAGTACATGAGCTTTTCTAAAAGAATGATAAATAACAGCAATCTGAAGATTAAAGCATAAGTTCAAAGATTAGGACATTAAATAAATCAGAAGGTTCACTTCCATCAACTGCATATCTTTTGTATAATGGTCATTTATAACAAGTGCGCGCAATATATTTATATATATGTCTACATTTTTCAAAAGATGCCTATATTCAACAAAAAAAAAACTTAGCTGTGCACGTACTTCAGCTCAGACAGATTACAATGTATCAACTGTCTCCTAAAATCAACATAAAAGAAATTACTTCAGCGAAACGTTTCGTAAAACAATGGCCAAAACTCCATGTTCACCACCAATACAACTCAGAAGATTCACCTGGAAGTTGCCATCCAAAACTGTTATTTCCGCCTACAGATAGACTCTCACGCTGTGTGATAATCACGTGTGTTGTAGAAAACAATAATGTAACAATGGGATTCCCTACACAACTATTGTTACATTTTTTTTTTCTCCTTTAAGGTTTATCTATCAGATTCATCTCACCCTTCTTTTAAAAAGGAAAAAGGGAACTTCCTTTTTTTCTTGTTTTTCTTTTATTTAACTTGCCTACTTTTATGATGCAGCTTTTCAAGATAAAGTCCCATAGTTGCAATATTAGTCGCTTCAAAGATTTGATCGTCGATTTTTGTGCGCGGTAAAAGACGCTCTTTGTTAACTTCCGGTTCGTGTTTACCAGCCTGTTCTGCTTGGCGAAGATTCAACAACAGAGCAAAGATTTCGGGTTTAACTTTCTACGTGAAAAAAGATAATGAATGATTTTTCATTCATGATAAGAAAAAGTAAGAGCTTAGTTGAAGCTGCAGATATAACATTAATTTGTCCTAACTAACCTATTGCATATTTGTATAAGTTAATTTAATTTATGTGTAACTTCTATATTTTATTTATAAAATTTCTTGCATTTTATACTGTAAATAAACCTGCGGGAGTGGTCACCCTTAAACTTTCCCGCATTCTTTCTAATAAACTTGTCATGCCAGAGAACACCTTGCATAGCATTGGCGTGCAATCGTTACGAAATATTAATATTTAACATGAATTTTCCATTTTTGCTGAATCTATCAAATTATTGACGATAATTGTCAAATGATTTGACAATTATCGTCAAATTATTTGACGATCACTCCCTGGCAACCCTGGTATAAAAATCAAATATGTGTTTTAGACAAATTTCTCTACACTGATTGTATCAAAAATTTAACACAAAACTGCAATTGCAATCACAAAATCCCATGCCAAATTTGATATATTTAAGTGATTGAGTTTTCGAAATATGCCATTTATTTGTTTCTAGAAGTACATACCGATAGGTAAACAATTGTTATTGAATTGGATTCAAAATTTAAGTATCTACTAAAGATTTTAAATATGTGTGCAGAATTTTATCGATCTAGCGTTCTTCGTTTTGTAATTATCTTGTTAACTTATATTCGAACAGCCAGACAGATGACTCCCTTTGAACAGATTTTACTAAAAATCTGTTAGAAATCTATAAATTTGTTCTTAATACCGTATACCGAATTTCATCCATCTAGCTCAAAGCGTTTTTGAGTTATTTTTGCCACAAACAGCCAGAAGGACGGACATTTCCCACGAATGTGTTTATGAAACTCAGGGAGATCTAAATCGTAGAGATTCGTCAAAATCTAGTTCGAATTTTTTTTTTTGACGTTTACTATACTTTCTCTATGCTACATATACGAGATATCCATTACAGTTACTAGAGAAAGCTATAGACAAACATATGTAATTAAATAAATAATATTGAATGAAAATTCAGAAAAAAAGGAAATAAAGAAACTGAAAAAGAAGAAAACTGTTCATTTCTTTGAAATTTAGAGCACTTTTACAATCCGAAATAAAATATCAAAAATCAAGTCTTCCCTGCCTAATTAAAATCATCTAGTCCTTTTATGTAAATAAAAAAGTGTGAAAAATTAAAATTAAATTTCTATTCGTCTTTTTTTTTTATTAAATCTGCTTAATAATTTTTACCTAGTGTAAAATTTTTTGAAACTTAATTTAGAACTCACCGAAGCATTTAAATAATATTCTGAATAAATCGTGTTTTGTTTTTGTTTGGGGGTTTCTAGCACAAAAGTCATGATTTTGACCATGTTGCTCCAAATAATAGTTAAAATTATATAATTTTCAAAGAGTCATCGAATGGAATATGAGGAGAAGCTAAAATATAATAAAGATTTAAATAAATGAATAAAACGTTATGGATTTTAAAAATACAAAGTGTTGGACATGAAGTATCTCATCAATCAAAAAACGTTAATGGAGTGCAAGACTTTTGAAAAAACTGTAAACGCTGAGCATTGAAATTCGAGCAATCTGACAATATATATTGGACAGAAAATTGACAATGACATCTCGAAGGCAGAAGTGGTTGTTCACCTAGTAACAAGTGAATATGGGTGAATCTAGTATAGTATCTATTGTTTAGTAATACATCTTTTAGGAATTTGAGAATATTTCAACTTTTCAAGAATATCTGCTTACCATATTTGCACGTAAAGCAAGGAACCAATTTGTGTACAATTCATGACTTCCCACTGCAGTTCTTCAATTTGTAAAAATTTATAGGAATATTATCACATTTTCCTTCGGAATTTCTATGTGCGATTCTATATCTAGAATAAATATTATGATTAAGCTAAAACGTATGATTAGATTCTCAGATTATTTTTTTCAAATGTTTTATAATGAATAAATTTCAAAAATGAGAAATATATCTTTATGGTCATACCATTTCTAATTGAAATCACTATTGCAAAATTAAATAAGGAATCCCTGTTGATGCCAAAACAATAATAAATAAATTAAATCTAATAAAACTTTTATTTTAGAATGATAAATCTTAGCTTTTGTAAATTCCCCCCGGGGGCACATCGAAATGAGGATGAAAGGCTTCCGGCATGGTGGCTGGATCTCTCCACCCTGGAGGATACACGAAAAGGTGAGGGTCTGGCTCCTTCCATCGATGACAAGACATACTTCATACATAGGGAAGGGTTCTACCATAGCCGGTGACGGCCCTTAGGACTCAACCACAGTTCCCGCCAGTGTTGTTGTTGTGGAGGTCCGGTTTTTCAATATTATTTGTCCGTGTGTCATAGGGCGAGTCGGAGAGGCAGTGATATGACTTAGCTTTTATAGAACTCAATTGGTTCATAATCTTACTTTCAGAACTAAACAATTTCTTCCAAACTGTTTCTGATCAAACTGACAAATTATTTCTTCTGTCTTGAATCGTTTCAAATTCACATATTATAAAATCATACACTAATGACATGTGCAGGGCAGGAGGTTACGGCAATTGTGTTTATCCAGATTTCTTTCTTCTATTTGCATGTTCCCACCCTAAATATAGAATTTTAAACGAAATTAATTATTTATTATTTACGAAATCATCCATTTCTAAACGATATCCTCGTAAAAGATACGAATGAGTAAATTCAACACTTCAATTAGTAAATATTTTTAAATTATCATTTTAATTCTTTAATTTCGAAAGAAATTCAATCTTTCCAATTATAATAACAATGATAACGAATAAAGTTATCATTGTTAAATGATAATTAATTAAATTAATATGATAATGAATAAAATAACACCACTCCGACCCTCTGAGGCGAGAAGAATGTTTCAATTTATGATCAGCTGATTGGGCATGAAGTGGAAGAAGGAAGCGAAAATGAAAAAGCAATTTTATGAAATACAAATGTATATAACACTAAAACGGAGGTTAAAAAATGATCAAAGTAAATCTATACTTATAATAAAGCTCAATGTGTGTGTGTGTTGGCGCTCTACAGGCCAGACCATTCAACCTACAGCTACCAAATTTGGCACGTGCTTAGAGGCCTGGAATGTGCACCTCGGGGTTATTTTTTCGAATTTTTTATTAGAATTTTATTTATTTAAAAATTAAGCGAAATTTTGGCGTGTTTCTGCTATAAGTTCCGAAAATATTACCGCGCAAAAACGATTTTTACATGAAGTTAAAGATCAAAAATTTATCTTTTAAATGATACCAATAATTTAATCTTAAAATTAAGTTTCTATTTTTAATTAATTTTTAAATAAATATTTTAACTATATTTTTCAACAATTTTTTAAGTGGTCGTACAAAATAAAAATAAAATTTCAGCCGCACGCGCACGTTTCGCATTTATGGGGGGAAATTAGCTTTTTTCAAAGTGTTGCCATCACATTGATTAAATCTCCAATTAAAAATAAATTAAATCTTTTTGGAAATGAAATCTGCAAAAATATAATTTTCGGCACGTGTCTGTTTGGAAATGAAACAAATATAAAATATTATTTTTTCTTAAAAATAAATTTAAGAAAAATTATTTTATGATCTTTTACACTATCTATATTATTAATCCAATAAATCAGTTATATTTTAAAACAAGTTTTGTTTAATATGAACAGGATATCCATTCAAATCAGGGCCACACAGCTCTTTTGTAAACCTTTAGTAAGACACAGATCTGCTAAAATGGTCTAAAGGGAAAATGATTATATTTTATGTAACTTGATTTAATAAATGCTCTAATAGATAACGAATTTTTGATTTTACATAAAGCTTCTGTGAAATCACGAATGACAAAATGTTCTTGAAACACTAATGTTTTAAATAAAAAGAGTTAATTTCCAATCAACTAAATCAATCAATTAAACTGACTGATTTATGAAAATTTAAATATCACTATTCAATAAAAAAAGGATAATTTTAGATTTTCCATCGATCGTTTCAAAGAAAATACGCCAATCAGCGCGCAGGTTTCTTAAGATTAATTGGCCTAAGATTATGAAAATGTTGAGTTTTTTGAAATTTTTAACATTAAAAACTTCATAAATAAGTCTTAGTTGATCGTGGAAAATAGAAACATTCATTCATTTATTTAAAATTTGGTGTGTCCAGAATATTTCCCAGAATATGATACCTTACTGCATTAAATTTAGACTTCATAATTTTTGAAATATATTTATAGGCAGGAACAAAATATTATTATTGATTTTATTTCAATCCTTTTGAAAGCAAAACTAAAAACTGAATTTTATGCTAAATCAGAGTAATTTTTGTGGAATTATTCTTTGAGATATTACATAAATTATGAAAAATATTTTGTAGTTCACATAAGACTTAAATATCAAGCAATTCTGTTTGCTATACTCATATTCAATAATAATAATAATAATAAATAAATAACAAAAAAGATGATAAATAAAATAAAACGTTTGGTTTCATTAAAAAATATCTTTACATTAATTGCAATTTCAGCATTTCCACTTTAAATTAAAGTCGAAGTTTACCGGAAATGACAACAAATTAGGAAAATATATATAGTAAATTGAACGAAACGATCTAAACAACAGTATAAGTTTGGTATGACTATCAAAGTTTGAAGATTAAAAATGTTTTGTTTGAGAAGATATTAAGAGACAAATTATTTGAAATATTTAATTGAAAATTGTAGCGAACGGCAATACTGGCGAACCGGCTGGTCGCCAAAGGCTGCTAGTATAAGAATAAAGACAAACTAAACAAAAATAATACGTAAACATGAATAAAAATACCGACATAAGATTATTGAAATACGAAAAGGTTACATATATAAGTACAAAAAAATTCATGGAACAATATATTCTTGAGTAAAAAATAATGCAATTAATCGTTTATTATTGATAATAACTGGCATTTATTAAGAATAACCGGCAATTATTAACAAAATCCTTTAAAGTGATAAACCGATTAAACATTTAATCGATTATCGTTGACAATAACTTATTAATCGCATTAAACATTTAAACATAACATATTATTTTCACATAACATGATAAATTTCTTTTAAATTAAAATGAAGGAAACCTTTGTTTTCCTATTAACAAATGCAGCTTAAATAATACAATAAAACGCTCAAAACGATTAAAGTGTTTGTTTTGGTGGTAATATTATATTTTATATAAGGAATGTTTAAATTTTAAAAGCCATTAAATAAACAGACCTATTTTCAAAAATATATCACTTGCCAAATGTCTGAGATTATTCCAAAGCAATGTTTAGCAAACAAACGTTTTCTTATTAGGAAAGAAATGCATTTATTTCAGCAAAATATAATTATATTGAAATAAAAGAAAATAAATTCAGATTTTTTTCACTATTAGCATATTAAAATGCATCATTTAAGCGAAAGCACTTTTTTGAACATAATTATTCATTTGTATCATATTTCTCAAGTCACATGGGAAGCAATGGAAGATCTTTTGCAAAAGCTAAACACAAAATTCATACGAATTCAAAATACAGCCTGTAATTGAATCCAACCACTCATTCTGCTGGAGCAATTTAAATAATAAAAGAAAAGGAAACAATTCATTGACAAATAGCGTAATGACATGCCTCGAATTGTTATAGAGCATTTTCTCTCAAGATATGTAGGGTAAATGTCTACACTTAACCATTGTATTGACCAAAATTTTTCATGTTTGTTGCATTCATAATAGTTTTCTTAAGCCAGCAGCATTTTATATGACATTATCCACACAAAAAAAAAGTGTTGAAGTTGTGTTATTACGGAGTGAAAATGGGCAGGTGGATGTTGAAAATGAATCGAAGTTAGCATTTTCCTTATATTTTTGTCAATAAAACGGAAAATGTTTGCTTTATCTGTGATGGAAAAAAGTAAAACAAATATGTAGGAAACAATAGAGAATAGGAAAAAGTAATAATTATCGATTACAATTTCCTTTTCCCTCTTCGTAAAACACTGAAATTAATGACAATGTGATACTATTTTAGACAGCAGGAAGAAAAAAAAAATATCTATATTCTCATTGTTTGTTTGTTTTTTAGCTGTTTAAACAGTATTCTTCCTTTGTCGCACTTTCTTTTCAGTAAAATTAAACAGACTTATATCAAACTCGCCCGTTTTGAAGATTAAATAGGTTGCCATAATTGTTACAAAAAAAGTTAATACATTTCAGCAGATCAAATAAAATAAATAATCCAAACCAGTAGTACACCTTAGCAAATCCCTGAGTAGGAAACCTCAGTGAAATAGTGCAATAATATTTACACAATTTTAATTATTTACATAGTAGGATTTGAATCTATTGTACCATAAAATGAATGAAAATTATTTCAAGAATTGTTTTATTAAATAGTCTCAAATAGCTTTGGTTAACATGTGTGAAATATTATAATATTTTCTAAAATTCAGTAAGGGAACTTGCAGAAATGGATAGCGAGCGAGCGATCATGCAATGTTAACGGACTTAAAAATTTTCAAAACAGGAATAAATCTTCCTGCGCATGCTCAGATTTAACTGTAGAAAACAAGTAATATTCATTCTGTTTCTTAGTAACAAATAGAGAAATATAAACGGGAATTCTAATTAGAATTTTTATCGTAAGGAAGTTTTTTTGTTTGGAAACTTAAAATGATATCGCAAGATTTTAAGAAATTTACTTTAGAGTTTTAGGAATTTTACTAGTTACTGAAAGAAAAAATACTTGAATAATTAGGCTTAAACAATTAGAATACACCAAATTTTGTCCTGCTTTCGATAATTTACATGAAATACCTTCGATTATATAAACTTTAGCAGTTTTCTTTTCAAAAAATAGCACAATTGCGTGTGATATTTGGATTCCGCTCATCTTCATCTGATTTGAACCTGATGAATTTGTGATAATTAGATTTATAAACTTGTTTTGAAAGTAACGCGCTTTCGAAGAAAAATCTGTTCATATTATAAGCGCAACGCAAATAGCAATCGCGTCACAATGTACTTATTATTACCCTATATACTTTTTTATGACTCAGCGAAGAATGATCATAATAATGTCATCGATTAGTACAGCCAAGTGAATATTTCCCCTTAAAAACTTTTATAAGTCCGATAACACTATAATTGTTCTCTCACTTTCCGCTTCTGAACTTTACTAGGAAAAAGAATAAAAGGAATTGGAAAAATTCCAAAAATATGCAATATTTTACTATTGTTTTTGTTATTCAGATTTATTTACATGGATCAATTATGATGACCATATTAAGCTGGGAAAGAAAATATTAAAATGAAACATGTATCTAAAAATCAAATTTAGCATAAATTTTAATTCCAGCATAAACTATTTATTGTTTCTTTAAAAAACTGGCTGTTTAAATTGAATTCTGTTTCCTCTTTCTTTTCAATGAGGTATATTGATATTTTATTATATTAAAAATTGGAAATTTAAATCTTTTTTATGTAATATCTAAAAAATTATAATTTTTTTTAACGAAATTTTTACTTTTGAATAAATTTTGAGAAAAGAACCTGAATACATTTTAATTCAATAGTAACAATTCGCTAATATCCAGGTTAATTAAGGTTACCTTTGGACTTCTCTTTAACTATGATTATTATTTTAATTTCAAACTTATGATGGCATTTGTTCATTTCATTTCTCAATACTGAAAATTTGATTAAATTAATTTCTTTTTTCTTAATTTTCGGTACATTAACAAAAGTAACTTTTCATGTACATTAAAATTATTTCTGTAGTGCTTATTTTTTAAAACTAATTTGAAACATTGGATATTTAATTAGTAAATTGCTTTCTTAAAAAATCCTTTACTTAAGAATAAAATTTTGGGGCATAAATATTTTTTTGAATTAATTTGATTTCAAAAATTAAATTCAAAAGGTATTTTTCTTCTTGATATAATGCAGTTAAGCGGATTTATACAATTTTTATTGCAAGTATATATAATGTCAAATTTATCTTAAATAAAATGAATTACTATAATTTGAAATACTAATGATTTTTAATGCTTGATCAATCCATTTGAAACTACGCAGCTTTGAGTGTATCTAAGTTAGCTTTTCTCATTATAGCATAACAGAACTCAAAAATCATCTTATCAGTTTTTAATTTGATTTCATTAATGCTTTGATTAATTTTTAATAACTTATTAAGAAATGAAATGATTAAAGCAAATTTGTCTTTTATCAAAAATAAATGATAATGAAATATAAAAAAATGCTCTCAGCTCAAATTTCGGAAATTAATTTTAACAATTAATTAAACAGAAAACAAATAAAACAAAACTACGTTATTTTTAAAAAAATCGAGTGATTGAAATTTCGATGTTATTAAATTTTTAATTGAGAGGAAAATTCTATACAATTACTATCCAACCTCCAACAATGTTTGAAATTTTGTTTCTTAAATTACAGATTACTTTTTATATTTAACGATAGTGAGCAAATTTAAATAATTTACAAGAAGCATTTTACAAGAAGCAATAATTACCATCGCATTTTCCAAGTCAAATTGTATAAAAATATAAAAACTCAATTCCTTCATAACCTCAGAAAAATGTTTAATTAAAAGTCTAATGAAATTACGATTATCATTTTTTATTGAGAAATTAAAAATTATTTTTGTTTATAAATTTAAGAGTTAATTAGCATTTAAATACCGAAATGATGATTCACTTTTATTTTACTTAAGTTAAACAATACTTTCTAAAGTTTTTTTTCTATTTTACAGGGAAAACTAACAAAAATAGCAAAGATTTATAAAATTAATTTCTCTCAAGGCCAATTATAGTGTTCTATTATCTATAACAAAAGAACAGAAGAATTAAGCATTTGCACAGCATAATAATTAATGCTACAAAGTAATTATTTTATTCGAAGAATCCACCTTAATTATTATCTTTAATTTTTTATATGAATGTCACATAAAAACATTAAAAGTTTTATCTATATAAATATAACTAAGAAATTCCATTTGATGTCTCTTTTTCTTGTAATTAATTTTGCAAATGACATGTTTTACAAAACAAAAGATGAATTGTTCATGTTAAATTTAGGTTTATAAAAGCTGTTTTAATTCATAGCTTTCGTCTGTCCTTGAATTCAGAGCTGCCGATCTTTAAAAATATTAATAAATATGCAATCTAACTTCCTTGTAGTAGACATAACAGAGACCACTGAAGGTTTCAGTCTTTGGAAACAAAATCAATTCACATGACGCCAGAGTTTACTGGAAAAACGCAACTGAGCATGTCATTTAACATATATTTATATGTTTCTTTTCACTGCAATGTGTTGTCAAATCCTTCTTCATCCTGCAAAACTCACTATGGATTCCAAAATTAAAATATAAATTTGAATTAGTCTTGGGTCGCGTGATCATGAATGATTCTAAAATTAAAACGAATATTATGTTTGACTTGTACCAGAAGAATATGAATAATTCTGAAATTAATTTGGAGGCTTATATTTTACTTGTGCCACATGCATATGAATGATTCTCAGATTAAATTGGAAATGTATATTTGGCATATTTTACGTGAATATGAATGTTTCTAAAATTAAGCGTTATTATGTGTGCCTTGGGAATAACTGATTTCATTGCCGCTATCTATACTCTATACTTATAAATAAAGCTTAATATGTGTGTGTGTGTGTGTTGGCGCTCTACAGGCCATGTCATTTGACCTACAGCTACCAAATTTGGCACATGCATACCTTAGAGGTCGGGAATGTGCACCTGGGGTCCTTTTTTTGAATTTTTAATTAGAATTTTAATTATTAATTAAAAACTAACTTTCCCGCTAAAAAAATCTTTCATTTTCCCCACTGCCAAATGAGTAAGGCTTTAGTTTCCCAACAATAATGAGGCTAGGGTTAACATTTTTCGGCCGATTATTTCAAACGATTCTGTTTATTTTCTTAATGTTTTATGCATTTAAAATTAAACATTGTTAATTAATCCATCTTTCAGATTCATTCTGAAGTACTTTTGTATTAAAATAACTCAGAATAAAGGAAATTAAAAATGTCTAATCTGCATAGCGTTACCCCAACTGACGTAGAAAAATTCATGCATTTACGTTACCGTAACTGGCGTTGAAAATTCACGCATGCGCATTGTGTTCTGATTGTTGACATGACAACCATTATCAACGGATTATTAAAATTATTTTTAGGTTAGTTGCATGCTTTTGTAATTAAATTGTATTCATGTTAGTTATATATTTTTTATGTATATGCTTATAGTTTTAAGTACATCGTTTTTTAAGTAGTTTTTTTTATACCTGTTTTTGACCGATTATTTTAAACGATTCATTTTATTTTCTTAGTGTTTGATGCATTTAAAATTAAACATTGCTAATTCATCGATCTGTTCATGATGAATCTGAGAAAATTTTGTTGATAAATTCTTGAGATATTACATAAATTAAGAAAGATATTCTTTAGTGTCCATAAAGTTAAAAAGCTCAGTGACTCTGTTATCAGTAATCATATTATAAAAAAATGCTTTGTTTCAGTAAAAATATTATATTAATTGCAGATTAATCCTTTCCACTTTAATTTAAAGCATAAATTCTACGAGAGGTAACAGAAAATTAAAGAGATACATATTACGTTATGACGGAAGGCCTTTATAATATTATGAGTGAATTATATGACTATCAAAATTTAAAGTTTTAATATATTTTGATGAAGAATCTATTAAAGTTGGAATTGCGTAAAATATTTAATTATTAAAATTTAAACGAACATTGATTGGCGAACCGGCTGGTCGCCAAAGGTACATAAAAGAAAGTACATAAGGTACATAAAAAGCTAGAAGGTACATAAAAGAAGGATTCAAAATTCTTACGTAAAAGCCAAACATCGCTTTAGATGTGAGTTGCTATTCTTATGGTAAACTATTAAAAGCTCTTAAATGTTATAAAATTGGTTATTATCTGTTAACGTATGTTGTTTGCTAGTTTACACATGCGTCTGTGTAATTTTTGCTTCAATATTATATTCCGGTACACTTATGCGTGATTTGGCGTTTCATATATCTAATATCAACTTTAAGTTGCTTTGATAATCGATCAATAATCGATGAAATGGTATGCTATTTTGTTGATTCTAGATTTTTTTTTTTGTCACTATAAACTTTTCAAGAATTTTTAGCATCATTTCATTTATTTAGTTTTCTCTAATCATCAATGTTCTTCATAAAAATGAGATTTATTATGGATTTTATTCTTTGTGTTACAATTTCATCCTTTTTTTTTTATTACTTAAAATGCTTGTGAAACATACTGTTATTTCTTGGCGAATATTTTGCAAGGAATTTTGTGTGATGTTTCCCACATTATAGAGAAATATGCCACTCAAAATACGTGCATGTTATCTGGACATGCCGACTCAATTATTGTTTTTAGATCCTTATTACATTTTCTGTTCGAAACTTATTTTTTTTTTCTTTTTTACTTATTTGATTAAAACTTATTTCCTTTTGTCAACTTATAACAAAAATGAAACTCGATTTTAAAATATAATTTTTCTAAATTGGTATATTTAGCTGTTATCTAACATTTTACTCCTTGTAAATATTGTCATAAAATATTTGGTACTTTAAGTATTTAAAATTTTTCAAATACAAGCTCGAAATTTTATTTATATATCTAGATATTCTTTGTACAACAAAGGAAAAAAAGATTTCTCGTGCATATTTCTTAATTTCCAGTGACGTATTATACATTTTATGGGTAAATCTGTTAATTGAAAGCATGAAAACATGTGAAACAATCTATAGTTGGATATTCTTAAGCAATTATTAGTAAGAGTATACTGGTGATATTGGAACTTTTGATTTGTTTCATTTTATAAGTGAAATTATAGAAGCTATTAAAAATAACGAACGGAGATTTCCTTTTTATTAAAAGAATAAAAGTCTTTTTCATTAATAAAATACCATTAAAAATTTAAGGATGCAAATTATCTACACATTTTAAAAGCAAATAAATATCTATCTATCATGCTTTATCGAAAATATATTGATCATGCTTTAAATAGAATAACAAATTAATCTTATACATGATTATATCTGTTTTATGAACCTGAAGGACTCTGGCATTTTTTTATGTTTAAAAAATATCTTTTTAAGCTTTATCCGTGATCTAATTATTCGTTCTCATCAGTAATTTTTTTATTCTATGTAATATTTCCAGATTATTCAAATAAATATATTTAATTTTAGCTTCTAGAGTTTATTATTCCATAAGACGTCGAAATTTTAACTGTTTCGTTTTACATAAGCGTTATTACCATACAGTGGCTCAAAAAATGGAGAGTACACCTTACTTTTACTTGATAAATCCGATTTTCAATATAAATAACACATTACCGGGAAGTGCAAACATGTTTTTGTTTTTACACATAACAAATGGTTTAATTTAGAGTAAAAATAAAGAAAAAAGAACGAAAATATTCTAAATTGAAAATTTTCAGAAGCATTTTAAATAAACATACGCAGAATTTTGCCTCAAAAAATTGAGAATACACCAATGAAATTTTTACAATATCATGCATAGAAACAAAGTGTCACTATTAAATTGCATGTCTTTTGGCTCTTATAATGGCCTCTAAGCGTCATGGTACCGATTCGATCAATTTTTGGTGGTATCTGTAGATATTTTACCCCATTCTTCTTGCAACACTTGTTTTAAATGGATTTTGTTTCTAATTGACGTTTAGAGGCCATTATAAGAGCCTAAAGACATGCAATTTAATAGTGACACTTTGTTTCTATGCATGATATTGTAAAAATTTCTTTGGCGTATTCTCAATTTTTTGAGGCAAAATTCTGCGTATGTTTATTTAAAATGTTTCAATTTAGAAGTGTTTCGTTCATTTTTCTTTATTTTTACTCTAAATTAAACCATTTGTTATGTGTAAAAATAAAAACATTTTTGCACTTCCCGGTAATGCGTCATTTATATTGAAAGTCGGATTTATAAAGTAAAAGTAAAGTGTACTCTGAATTTTTTGTGCCACTGTACGTCTTGAATTAGTTTATGCGGAGAAAAAATATACTTTTATATTAAATTCATAATTGTTGATGATTATTTTTTTTAATTAATTAGTGACAACAAGTTTTATGTGATAATTCAAATAATTTTCCAGATTGACGAATAGCGGCTGCATTATAGTGGACGGTTGTCAAACCTTTGGAATGTAAAATATCACGCTTTAGTAATGAAGCGTTACGCTTTGGTATTTCATACAATACGTTGAAATTTCCACACTGTTTCCCACTAAATGCTACAAAATGTGTTCTAAATTCCATTAATGGTCTTAGAATTTGATACACAGTAAACCATAAAATAACCAAATGTGGCAAGTTTAATCATGAAGATAAAAGTATTTTGATTTCACAAATTATATGAATGAATTGACAATTAAAAAGAAAATAACAAGAAATAGATCTATGAAAAGAATTTAAAAGGAAAGTTTGTTTTTCCACTATCTTTTGTTAAAATAAAAATTATCTATAGCAGCTTAAAACAATTAAACTTTTTAACAGTATCTTGCTTATTAAATTAATCTAAAATTGCAAACGATTTTTTTTTTCCATTTTAATTTTTTGACGAAAAAGAAAACGATATTTTTATAATTCTTGTTTTACAAAGTTAATAATAAACACTTGTTATTTTTAAAATGCTATGAACTTTTCTGCAATAATAAACAATTTATTTTTAATAAAATATTATTTACCTTAAAATTTTCAGAACTTTTCTTCTTTATAGTGATAATAGTTTTTATTTTTATTTCATGAAGACAAAACGTTTAGATATACTTAAATGTATACCAAAAAAACTTTCCGAAAGACATTTGTCATTTTATCTTAATGTTTGTTCACGTGAAGTTGGAATTTGAAAAGTAAACTAAGTTTTTAAAAAAAATTCTAATTTTGCAATTTCTAATTTTGTAACTTAATTAAGATATTCAACTGCACGGAATGAATTTATTGACTACTTAAAATGCAGTTATAATTAAATTCGGCAGAAATTAAATTTTTATTTTTCAGTAATTGCTTCATTTCAATGAAAATCATATGAATTTTTAAGATACTAGCGCAGATAAAGCGGCTGAAAGTAAATCACAAAAGCTTATTTAATTTTCGAAACAAGTTAGTGATTAATTTCAGGTTTAGAGTTCAAGATTTTCCTTGAAACTGCTCGGTAAAGCAATTTCAAGAGCAATTTTATCTAAATCGTGACGCATTCTAAAACAAATTACTTGCTTCTATTTCTACATGTTTTATTTGTATTTGCAATTCCTTTTTCGTTATCTTGATGAAAGAATTGATTAAAATGAAACAAGGATTTTATTGAAATATTCTCTGCCGAGCTTTTCAAGGTCTGTAGGGTATGTAATAAATTACCATACGAAACAGAAAAATTATTTACAGTCATTTCAAAGAAATTAAGTAATTATTGAAATAATATTATTTTATTTCTATTTAGTAAAATTATAATATATTCTACACAGGCGGACTGTCTTTGTGGGGCCTCTTTCTTCACTGAATAAAATTTTATGTTATTTAAATCATGTTTCTTTCTCTTAATAGGTATTAATTAATGTAATAAATATCTTTGGAGTATAAAATAAATTATCTGTTGAATGAAATATTGCCGCATTGAAGAAAGACTGTCGAATCCCCATGGCCCAATGGTCATGGTACTGGTCTTGTGATCAAGAGACCTGGGTTCGAGTCCCGCTAGAGACACTGAGATTAATGGTATATGTAAATACTTAATTCCTTGATTTTATGTTTTCCTTTATTTCATGCTCCAGAAGATACTGGACATTTCTTTAGTTTACCAGACAAGTGTTCTGGACTTTTCTTACTGTCTCCAGAAGAGTATTCTGGAACTTTCTCTGCTTATATAAAAGCAGAAGATTTGTCAGTTACTGTATTCTCAGTTCTGAGTTCAGTTAATAAATTGGTTTAGCTCTACCTCTTGTGTGTGTCATTAAGTTCTATAGTAAAGTATCTACGTGACAATATAATAGTGCATTATTATAATAAATTATGAAAGTTATTAATCCTTTTGTTTGAAAACATTGTATATATTTTGAAAACTTTTAAGACATACTCATAAATTAAATAATTCAGTAATCTAGCAACTATGTTTGAGTTTTTCAGTTATTAAAAAAATATGGGAGTAAACAAAGATTTGGATAAGATTAGATTATAATTTGGTACAAGAAAAAACAATTTTGTATAAAATATTACTTGCTGTTTTTCTTAAATAGATGGTTTAGATAAAAAAAAAAGAAATATTATTTGCAGAAAAGTGTAATATAACATAGAAAGTAACTATAGTTTTGTAGCGGATTGTTATGAGCGAGGATAGAACCAGGGACCTTGTGGTTCGCAGTCCAGTAATATGACCACGATACAAAAGCAAGTGCTCATGCAGCATATCTGTTAAGTGGCTTATAAGCTTTCATCACAGTTTCTACAGATTTTCTCGTATAAATAAGGCAACATTTCATTGTGAGAATTACAATTAATTTAGCATCTTTCCTAATCTTAGACAAGGTTTCAAATGAAATTACTTTAAATTTCTGCACAAGTCATATTTCTGCACAATATCAGTAAACTACTATACTTAATTACTGAAATTGAATTGATAAGAAGTAGAGCAGTTTGCAAAACAGATTCTCAATTCGAATCAACCGTTTTAAATTTGAACTGCTACTATATTTTTGTACACTTGAGAATTTGAAACCTTTTTAAAGCCATCAGACGGAATCTGGAGTAATTGCATTTATTTACACTTAATTTTTAGAATTGCCTTTATCGGAATGATTCACTAAAAACGGAAGAATATTGAACCTTTGCTGTTTTTTTTTCACCGATTCTAATGCTTATAAATAATTCAGATAAAAAAAAATTTCGAAATATATTCACATTTTTGGATAGAAAGGCTATAAAGTCCAGTATTTCTTTTTATGTAATATTAATATTCATTATGTCATATTAAATAATTTTTATTAATAAAATATTTGATTTAAAAAACAAAATTACTGAAATATATAGAGAGTTTGCCTGCTAGTATAAATGTTAAGTACCAGAGAACATAAATCTTTTAAATTTTCACATCTATATTAATTTATGAAAAGGATAATAGAATGAATATCATTAAGAGATAACGATATAAACAACTAATATCATCAAAAATGCTTGTAGCTTCCAAATTTAACAATTGTTATATCAAAAATTATTGAAATATAAAAACTTATGCTTTGAAATGATAACATTTGCATTTCCATACCTATAACATTCGTCATAATACCTAAAATATATATATAAATATTCATCATATATTCATCAGAATGAATGACACTAATACAGAAAGATGTAAACAAAATTGCTTTTATATAATGAAAATTATTAACAATTTTCAAATCTATATTATCACTTACTACGCTATAAAAACGCTTAATATATTCTAGAAGAAACAGAATACATGTAATTTCAAAATAATCTATCCTCTGGACTCAACATCTATAACATATGAAGTATGCTAATAAGAATTAAAGCCAATAGGAAATAAAGACATTTTTTAAAATTATGGTTCAAGAAAATTATAATTTCAATTCTCTAGCCTTAATTTTTAATTAAGGGGAAGACAATAGCTACATTTACATTTTCCTTCATTACAATCACTTAAAACTAAAGGAATTTAATTTTATTAAAAAAAACATTACAAAACACTATAAGCAAAACTTAATTCATTCTTAGCTAATTGAAGGCTAACTACAGTGACGCCAAAACTAAATGAATAAATTAAGAGGTATTTAGACAACATAATGTCTATTATTTATAAGCTATCATCCAATCATTTAAACCCCAAAGAAATTAATTCTGTAACAAAAGCATTATAAAATGCTTAAATAAAACCTAATTGTTTCTTAGCTTCTTGAAGGTCCTAATTAAATTAATTATCACATTACTTAAGGAATTATTAAGAGGATTTTGAATTTCTATCTCCTTCACTTAAGCCTACAGAATTCAATCATGTGAAATCGGATTAGGCTTTAAGAATGCATTCAATAAATAAGTATAGAGAATTAAGAAATAATGGTCAACCAGATTTATTTTATCCGGATCAGAATTATTTAAACAAACAGAAGTAATTAGTATTCTTTTGTGTACTTTAATATGTACCTGCCTAATATATATCAATTAGGGGAAGTTATTTATTAATTATATGAAGAAATGTAATCTTAATGAGATCATAAGCATTAGTAAAGAAAATTCAAAATATAACAAAAAGATAGCACATTCGCATATAGGGAATATGGATAATTAGTTGTATATTACCACAAGAAAAGACATTCCTACACGCTCGCATTGCAGATACTGTTATTGTCAACGCAGGAATAAATTTAACATACATAAAATGCGTTTAGTTAAATTGTGACACTTAATAGTTAAAAATACTAAATATAGATCATTAAATATTTTTAAATGAGTAAAAAGAACGAAAAATGGCTGGTTATATATTACCACAAGAAAAGAACTTTCCTACACGGTCACATTGCAGATGTTGTCATTGTAAACAGAAAAATAAATTTAACATACAGAAAAAATCTTTTTAATTGTGACACTTAATAATTAAAAATACAAAATATGGATAATTAATTTTTAAATAAATAAAAAGAACAAAAAATAGTTGGTTATATACTTTACCACAAGAAAGCGCATTCATATACAATCACATTGCAGATACTCTCATTGTACACAAAGGAATAACTTTAACATGCGAAAAATGCATTTCATTTAATTGTGGCACTTAATAATTAAAATACAAAGTATAAATCATTAAATAATTTTTAAATAAATAAATGAACTAAATAATGATTTTTTATATATTATTACCACAAGGAAATGCATTCCTACACACTCACATTTCAGATACTATCACTGTAAACAGAGAAATAAATTTAATATACAAAAAAAATGTATTTAATTTTAATTGTGACACTTAGTAGATAAAAATACAAAGTATATATCATTAAATAATTTTTAAATAAGTAAAATGAACTAAAAAATTTAATTAACTTTTTTTACACGATCCAGATGAAATAAAAAGATTTCACACTCTGTTAATCTACAAAAAAATTATTTAAGTAGAAGGAAAGAAATTGTTATTATTTATTAATCATAATATATGCCTCCTCATTAAATTAAATTTCATTTAAAAGTTTGAGAAGTTTTGTACACATAAGCATGTTATCTTTCTGTTATTATTTTGATTGATTATTATGAAGCAAAATGTATTGCTATTGATTATTTTGAAACTATCGCATTTTAAATATAGTTGGTTTGACTCCTGTATATAAAAAGAAAGGATAAGTTGAAGAAATTTCATGAATATCTGATTCAATTTTCTCTTGGAAAAAATCATGGAAATCGCCTCTTGCCTGTCCAATAGAAGAGAACATTTTATTGCAAAAACGTATACTGATCAGTCAGATTTTCAGTAATTCTGTTTAATATCATATTCGGAGGATAAGTTTCCCAATCTTCCTATTCCTATTCAAACACTCCTTCTTTAATCCCTTAATCCAATGATGGAATGAGTTACAGTTTTAAAACCGAAAAATAATCAATCTAGATTGAGATATTAAATAATATTTTTTTAAGTTCAAAAAACGTCAAAATTATTATACTTTTTATATCTTTTATTTTACTTGACTTGTTGCATGTTTATAAAAAGGGAATTTTGTGATCGATTTTTTTCACTTCTTCTTGAGCTCGGTTTTGAAATTTTGCAAATTTATGTATTTTTGATGAAAACAAATAATTGTCCTGTGTTCAAAACTTAAATATCAGTATTTTAATAATAATTTATTTATATTTTTTTTATTCATACTCATGGCCATCTCATCTGAAATGACTTTTAAACTTATTTTTAGATCACATAATAATTAATGTTGTGCAAATTGTACAAATGTATGAACAAAAAAATAGAATATTATTTTAATATTAATAGAATATTATTATTTTTAAAAAATCTTAATTACCTTATAGCACACTAATAAAAATGCTTTTATAATAACTATTTTTCATAAATTTGTTTTTATATGCTTTCTTCAATCTCTTTAAGTTATCACCGTGATATATTTAGTTATTCGATTGCCGTGATCTTTTTAGTTAATCCGGACTCGCTCGAACAATCTCAACCAAATATATTTTTAGACGTAAAATGACGTGAAAAGTTATTTAAAAAAATATGATTTTATATAACTCTTCTTGTGCATGTTTTCCTCCATGTTAGAACTCTCCACTCTCAAAAAAATGTGTAGTAAAATTGCTCGTAAACTCTTCCAAACCATTTCTACCACGGATCAAGGCATTTGATTTATGGCCCAGATATCGTAGCCTGAGGTAAAACCTACAGTTTTCATCTACCATGAATAACAACAAGTGATTCCTTTTTGCGTGTAAATCGACGTGTGAAGGAATGCGATACAGGCTCTATTATAGTAATACTTTGTTTACGACTTTTGCCGAGACAATGACATATCACCTTGTCCAGTAGGACCGAACATAGCCGAACCTACTTGAAATTCTAGGCTCGCGTAATCACGATCAACTAGCAGAGAATATTACCTCAAAATGTCCTGTTCGCCCACATTCCTTAGACAGGAGTATTAAATTAAGAAAATGCATATAAAATTGATCCTGTTTACTAACCTTGACGAGAGGCTTCTATCAGCTTAATCAAATGTTTAGGAAGAAATGTCTATATCCTGGAATTTTCCTGATTTGATTCCATGACTCGGAAGATAAAGTTTATTATGTTCAGAATATGTAATCGGAATGCAATTGCTTTATTTTATAGAAAAATAAATTAATGATATAATGATCAGAAAATAAATTGGTAAAGAACAATAAAATTATGATGATTTTCAACAAAATGCTTTTTTTTTTCTATCTATAATCTGATTAATCTTAACTTAGGCATATGTAATAAATATTTGTTTTCATTGATATGACAAAACTCATATTATGAGAGTTATTATAGACAATCATTTTTGTTATTATTTCGATAACATTAATACTTTTAAAAATATATAATTTTCATCAAAAGAAGTGAAAAAGGTAGTATGCAGCATTTTATAAAATAGACTGACGTCAACAAAATAAAAATTTCAGCAATTTTGATTTCAAAAGTTTTCTAGAATTCGCCAAATTTGCCAATTGATCAAACCATAAAAACTATATGAATTTACAAAATTAAATTCATTCAGAATATTGTTTCATTAAAGTACTATAGGTTTTTGATTTTTTAAATGTTCAGTATTTATATCAAAACGAACTTAATAACTAATCAACACCTAAGCTATGTTTGATTCCCATTTTTGCATAATATTTTCAAAGCGACTGGTTGTTCATAGGTTTAGTCACATATACAACTTAGATAATTTGATCATCAAAAAGAACTCTTCATTTGTATAGTAAAAATTCTAAGTAAAGATCTTTAAATTTTTAAACTTTTGTTCCACGAGTGAAGTAAGTTGTTACCAAATTGTAAATTAAAACCAGATTGATTTTAATAAAAATTATAGTTGATTGGCAAATATATATTGAGTTATATTTTAATGACAACTTACGATTTTTTTCATTTATTGAATAAAAATAATTTAACTGCTCCAAAAATTGTAATAAAATTCTTAATAAAAATAGTAATTTTTATCTAAACTCTTCTTCTGCTAAACCAATTTAAAAAACTTTTTATCTTTAAATTTCAGTTTCTTACTTCAATTAAATTTTACCTTTCAATTTTTGTCCTCATCTAATGAAAAAAGTATAATTAAAATGATATGAGTTTTGTGAATTGTAGGCAAAGACTAATTGTTTAACTTAAACCTATGTAATTTTTTTAATCACTGACAAATTAAACTGTAGAGATCAGTGAAGGTAATAAATGATTGAAGCAAAATTCATGTCGTAATGTTAATATAAGTATCTCAATCACTTATATAAAACGTAGTACCTGCAAAAATGTAAAGTTTTTCTTTATGCATCGATTCTTCTAGGCCTAAATAATCACCATATGAAATGACTTATGTTCGGCCAACTCTTGATTTATAGATGAGTATCAGAAGTAGAATAGGAAAGATTCTCATGACATTTAGGAATATGTCATTAAAAAATCAACGTAGTATTGTACCAACCATTCTAACTTCTAAATATTATAATTACACTTCTTATAAACAATTAATAAAGGTTATCTGGCTCGTACTTACTGATAAATCAGGCACTGTGTGTGTGTTTGTGTGTGTGTGTGTGTAATGATATATTAAAATCTAATTTAAATTCTAATTAATTTCCTATGAATAAAGTACAAATTTTCTTATTCTGTAATTCCTTTCCCTCTTCGTTCAATCCTCTAGATATAAATGATTAGCTCTCTTTTAATTATTTAAAAATAAACTATTTACTGTAATTTATACATATCTATCTTTTTCTCGTGATCGAATTGTATATGCCAATATGTAAATCTTCGATATTTGTAGCATCAACAGTGTTTGCGTTATAATCCTGTCTTCGTACTTTGCTAACAAAATCTCCATTTCTCAACTCGTTGAATCCATATTCGTAACCTAATATTATCAGAATTTGAGACCGTTCTAAAAATATTACAT
>JAPMOR010047487.1:33200-44081 GCA_026543865.1 Argiope aurantia | reverse complement strand
GAATTCACATTACACTTCCTCTACACTTCTTTTGGAAGAACTAATTTCCGCGAATATTTGTTTTGGGAGTGGCTTTTTTTCTAGAGGCGATTCTACTTTTAACTCAAGAACGACGCAAGAGACCCACGTCTTGACCATTGTTTTAAAATAATAGAAAAATTATGCTCTTTTGTCTCGTATCTTTGAGTTACATGCAAATCGCAACTGCTGTTACAAAGAGGTTTGTTTTTTTAATTTTAGCCTTTTTAATGGGAGAGCATATTTCTATCCTTTTGATAAATTGGTGATGCATATAATTGGAAATGAATATATTGTTCCTGAAATTTCATTCAAATGTGAATTTGAAACAAATAATTGCAGAAAAAGGAATTTTCTTCAATGCGTCTTTCCAGCTTCTGATGTTCTTTAAAGAAGAACAGTAGTTTTTGATTATAAAAATTTAGGAATATTCCCTGTAAGGCTGTAATATTTGTAAAGCTTTACATGTTGGAAGATTTTTTGTTTGAAATTATAAAATTATCTCCAATATATAAATTAGCACTCTACATTAAGAAACATTTTTTAAAAATAAATTTAGATATAAGAATTGTTTTATAAAAACATTTATTAATACATGCAAAAATGATAATGATACTAAGTTGAATAATTAGTATTCATTTAATATTAATACTAATTAGCCCTATATAAGGAACTTTTAATATAAATCAACTATAAAATAATACAAATTATTTTTAAATTAATTTTTATAAAAAAAATTTCATTATTACTAATGCATGCCGAATATAATTTCTACTTAAATGTAGCTGAAAACAGATTTTATTTTTCAGTATTCATTTTTTTATCTCTAATGCAAAAATTAAAAAGAAATTTCTATATTATTAATTGAAATTAAGAATAAAAAATATCACTGTATATTAGGTTGGCAGTATTCTATATAAAGTAAAATTATCTTTACAATTTTGATCTCAAGATAACATTCAAATTTCTATTCACCGAGTTTTTTGCGTTTTCGAGTTATTGTGTATATATATTTACGAATAAACAGGCTGATTAACATTTAATCTATTGACGGATTCGCTTCAATATTTGAAACATACACAAAGTTCTGATCAGCAAACATAAAGCTAAATTTCATCCAGGTAACTCGTCCATGTAATAGTTATGTTCAAATGCTCGCTGATGGACAAACAGACAGCTTTTTGGAAGTTCTCATCTAAAGCTTGATAGAAATCTTCAGTTTTAAATTAACTCTTTCATTCTTACGATCATTCAAATGCAGGTACCTCAGAATATTGGAACTCCAAGTTTCCTTTTCTAAATATAAGAAAAAGTTCCAATATTCCACAAAAACTGTAATGTCAGCCCATAAGGGATGGATATACAATGGAGACCTTGTTTAATTCATGCTTTTAAGCAAATAAACGCTTGAGTTTCTTATGAGAATACTCAAAAAACCCTTCTGTTCTCTAAATCCATCTAGCCGAGTGCTTCAAACGAACATAAGTACGCACCTTGGGTATTCAATTAATCACAAAGAAAAGGTAGAGAGGAATTTTACATAAGATATCCAGATGTTCCTGGCTTTTGCCATAGATTCGCTGAAATGGCGTTTGGGGACTTTCAATAGCGAAGCAGTTAAAAATATCATACTAGATTTCACCATTTTGGTTCTTTGTGTCATGCCTTTTATTTTCACAAATAGACAAACAAAGGTCAAAATTGATTCAAGGAGATCTATTCACCAATATCACGAAGGCAGATGCTTTGACTAATGCCAAACCATCTATTAACATAGAGCTCATAAGAGAAACTAGATGTTCATAAAAAATTAGATGTTCATAAGAGAAACTAGATGCTCATAAGAGAAACTAGATGAAATTCTGTCTGCTTCATTTCTTGTTCTCGTAAACAGATATTTGAGAATTTTCAATCATAGGCATCTATAACCATGAATTTTTGTGAGCAATCGAAAAAAGCAACAAAATAGAATTTTGTTAACAGCATGACTATCATAAATTATACCATATATAAATATTCAGTAGATATTGTTTTAGCAATCAGTATTTTCATTTGATTGCACACTAAAACAAAACAGACTAACTAGAGATAGAAACTCATTGTTCTCAGAGTGAAAACACAAATATCAGGAGAAATCTTATTTTTAATTCTTCTCTGGACATCAAACTGACCCTTGAAAAACTGCGACTACATTATTTAAATCTTACACGACTCAGCATAATTTAAATTCCTTATCCCACCTTCCCATCACATATGGCCATTAGCTTGTCAACCAAAGCTATTGTTCTTTAGAAATGCTTTGTTTCAAAGAGGCAATAACTGCTTCCGCCGCAACTGAAAATGATTTTTCAATATAAGAATAGAACTCCGATCACGTAATTTGCGAATATAATGTTGACAGCTAAACAAATAGTCCTTTAATTTTGTGTAACGTCCTTTATAAATCAAGATTTAATTTATTCCACCTTAGTGAAGAATGATGGGATTGTGGATCCATGGCCTTCGATTGAGCAGACTTCTTTGTTCTGAGAGCGGAAAGTCTACTTTATCGTATTGAATATAAAATCATTTTCATAAGTTTTACTTTTTTTGCGGTATTCTTCGAAATATGTTGAATTAGAATTCCAGTTGACCATAATATTTTTTATTTATTTTTATGCTACCATTGAAATTGCGACTCCATAAGTGGATATTTCTACATTAAAGACATATGAAAAACAAGCTACTTAAATGCGTATGCCGTTTATTCAAAAAAATTAACAAAAAAGAGACATTCTTTCCTCAGAATTTTTACATACTTTTATAATGGGATGATGGGGTTAAACATTTGTGGCCTTCGATTCAATATGGCATGGTATTCACTTCTTTGATTTGCTGTTATTTGTCAAAATAAATTGAATTTTAATTCTAGTAGTTTGATAAGATTTTCATTTCTTACTTTCGCGCATACGAAGCATAGAGAAAATATTGTAAATGTCAAAAAAAATCGAACTCGAGATTTTGAAGAATCTCCCCATATAAGACCTCCCTGGTTCCGACAAACGCAGTGGACTAATGTCTGTCTATCTATGAACACAATAATTTAAATATTCTTCAAGTTAATGGAATGAAATTTGATGCATGGATTTTAGACAAATTCATAGATTCCTGTCAGATTTTGACTGAAATCCAATCAAACCTAATCTGTCTATCAGGCTATTCGAGTACAGGTGAACTCAATAAAATGCAAACAACTAGAAAAATAAAATATGGAACACATGTGTAGCATTTAAAATGCAAATTCTAATTGAATTTTGAGCTAAATCTGTGAAAGCATTGACCATCTGGCGGTCTGCAATTGCATATAAAGGTCATGACCGGAATGACTTAAATGAAATTCGGTATGGTATCTTGCGACTGTAACTGTACTTCCTTATCAAATTTTGATTTGAATCAGATTGTTAAAAAGATGTCCAAAATAAGCACTCCCATTATAGATTCAATAAATATTTCTATATTTCCTCCAGAAATCTATATTTCGTGACTATTGCTTTGCTTGTCAATGCATGCGAAGCATTTGTGGGTTTACCCAAGGCCCACCATTTTCAATGTGTGAAGAAAAAAAAAATGTTGAAGAATATGCGTGAAAATTTCAAAAGTTTTTACAATACAATTGGGACTGGGGTTTCTCTGATTCATATTTATGCTCTAAAGACAAACAAACCGCTTACATTTTTAAATCCGTTTATTCGCATGCATATAAACGCAATTACTCATACCCGGAATGACTTAAATGAAATTCGGTATCGGCAAGCAATCAACTCTCTTCTCAGAATTTTCACAGCTGCTCCCATAATGCAACACGTTAAGTATTCATCTTTGAAATGTCATCTTATAGTGAGAAAAAAAAACGAAAGAAATATGTGAACCTTATTTTGAAACACTAAGGTGATAATGTTTTAGGTTTATTTTCCATTTTATTCATAATGCATTTGTTCATAATTATTTTAGAGCCATAACGTGCAAGCAGAAAATGTATTTAATATCATTACAACTCCCGTGTGTATAAATGCAACCGTTAAAACAATGAAAAACCACTATAGTAAAATATATTTAAAATATTGTTTAAATTAAAAAATAGTTTACGGAAATAAAATTTGAATCATCGAAAATTTTCTTTTCTACCTTAAAATAGTAAAATGTTTTCTGTAGTAATATGTCCTGAACTTGTTGAGGAAAACCGATAAAAATTTAATTAATCTTTATAAAAAACCTGCTATTTTTTTAGTGAGAACTTATTATGGATGAAATAACTACGTGGCAAATATAGTAGCTTTAGGTACTACGGGCCGTTTGGCAGAATATTATAAACTATTTCTTCATCTTACATATATAGGATTCACACGTTGCAACTTATAAATTTTAAACCAGTCTACAAATATTATCATATTAATAAACAAATTTACATATGAACTTTGAACAATAAAATCCAAACCTTTGTACAGATTTATAATTTTGAACTTTTTTTTTGTCTTTTTGAGCTAACACGCTCTCAAGTGCACTGATAGATAGGCAGATTGACTTTCCTTTCATCCAAATTGGATAGAAGTTTACAATTTTCGTTAACAAACAAACACACACACACACACATACACACATGAAATTTTTACAGTCTGTTAGTTGTTTCAATTATTATATGCAATAAGAGACAAAAGTAATATTTCAAATAAGGTTTGTTCATGTCTGAAAAAAATCTAAAATGTATAAAATTCCTCAAAATTTCGATATAAATTTTCGCCTTTGTGTACATCGTAATAAGAAGATGAAATTGGATGAACTTATAGAATTTTTATACTTTCTTCGCTCAACGAAATAATAAATCATAATTTTTTAATATTACTATCTAGTCTTTGACATTGCAATTATCTTTGGTTATTCGTAAATTGAATCATGCCAATTCCATTAAAACGGTTTTATATTTAATTAGTCACATTTGGTCCGATATAGTTGATCAAATTCAAAAGTCTTGGAGTTCCGGTTCTGTATTTTGTTTTGCCTGGTAACCATGAAATCCAGAAGTATAAAGTGATTCTTTGCAAAAGTTAAGAGTATATGAATATAGCTAGTCAATACATTGTTGATTGTTTATGAGTTAATTCGTGTTTTCATAGATTTCATTTTCATATTCAATCACGAAAATAGCTAATGGTCAAAGATATAATCTGCGTCAAACAATGTGGTAAGAATAGATTTCGAAGTTCTTCTCGCCTTTCTATTTCTATTCGCTCGCCCTTCTATTTCGGTTGACATGTTTCAGCTGAACGAAACAATTTTATTCGCGAATAAAAGTATTATAAATCTTTATATTAAAAGATGGATGAATGCTAAAAATTTTCCCCACTTCGAAATTTAAAATCAATTGTCCAATCTATAAAATATATTCAAAACTAAATCAGTGCTGTCCTTCGACTTTGCTAGCAAAGAAAAGGAATTGAGCTTTTCCACTGACTTAGATAAAGTCTTGAGTTGCAGAAGATTTAGAGCAAGAATCAAGCACAGCTCACATACCTCATATCAAAGCGGATAGGAGATTGAAACTTTTTTCCCATTGAAACCACTAATTAAACAATAACTCTCAAAATAAAATTTCTAAAGATAAAAAAAAATGATTGAACTTATTAACTTTTCTAGTCATTTTTGCGAATTCTTTAAATCATGTGCAATGATAGAGTTTTAAATTTCATTCAATTTTATATAATATACAAAAGATTTCATAGAATTTGTGAATCAGTATATAAATTTTAATACTCTTCTTACATTTTATTTTACCTTCTTAGTATAGAAGGGACATTTAAAATATTATCTTATATCAAATAAGTACCGTGATGGTTTCGTGAAATTTATTTTGTTTGGTGTTTTTTTTAATTCCACTTTATCAAATGTCTGTTATGTGATAAAATGAATGATAACTGACCTTGGGAACTTTAATTCATTTTAAGCATGTATTTTTTAATTGGTGTAATAATTTAGAAATGACTTTTCACACTATCATTCTGGTCATCTTATCACTGCTTAAATTTGTTTCATTGTTTTTGCTTGTGTTGTTCAAAAGTTAACATTCTAACCTATAATAGTCCTCTGAGGACTTTTTTAATCAAACTAAATTAAAACAAATGTTAAATAAATAAATCATGAGATAAAAAATTACTTATGAAACATTTCCTTCGTGCCAAATATAAATACACGCAAAATCTATTTAAAATTATACGATTTTACTTAATACATCTCACTGCATATTCTAACCGGAAGTTTATTTATCAAATGTCGAAGGAAAACCATAAAACACTTGATTCCAAATATTAAACGGAACTAAAATAACTCATTTGATTAAACCGAAGCTGCGTAAGTAAAGCGCTAAACAAACCTAGAACATCATTTATATTCGTGAGCAATTTTCATTTTTAATCCCAAGGTTCTCACAAGATCTCGTAAATGTCAGACAAATTCAAATGATAAGAGCAGATCAAAATCTCACCTGTCGACCGGTTACCCAAGCCACCGACCATGAGCCATTGTTTACAGCTCGCTGTGTGACCGAGCCCTGCCAAAAAAGAAACAACAACAAAAAATGTTTAACTTTTGAGGAAAATAACATTAAAAAAAAGTAAGTACAGCGTGTTTTCACTCTCTGTATACTTGACATAATGGGGCTGGGATTTGGAGCGTTAGGCGTGCGATTTGTCTGATTCTGGATCGCTAAAACTTTGCTGGTAAGGCAGGATTTATTTGATTTTGTAAGTATTGTTATAATTCACTTACCTGGCAAGGGTGTTATTACATTAAAGGGCGGCAGTGATTTTGGTTTGATACGAGTGGTTTCGGAGTATTTAGGAAAAAAAATTCAAAGGATTTTGTAGGGAATGAAAAATATAATGGTTTTATAAGAATGCGCCGAATAGAATTTGAGAATCAAAAAGTGAAAATGCTTCCAGCTATTTTTTTTCTCTTTTAATTTATATATAATGTACTGCATCAGCCATTTAGAATTTGACATACAACCTTCAATATCAGTTTAACAATTTGCATTATTTCATTGCCTTGGCTTTATTAGAACTGTATGTCCAAAAAGATACTTTTGGCTATGGAGCTCTAAATTGAACTGTGGGAATTAAAAATGCGCAAATATAATAATGAAATTTAAAAAGCGCAATACATAATTATATAAAATGCTGAACTTATATCATGTGAAAATGCAGCAAAACAGAAAGAGGAAACCAAAAGTAATTCTTGGGAAATGACTACAAGAACATGGATATTTCAAGCAGATATTCAATAAAAAGATTACATGCAAGAAATGAAAACAACGTATCTAACTAAATAAAATTCACCTATTCTTAAATAATCAAACCGTTATCGTTCCAAACCAGAAGAAGCGGGGATAATATATTCCAAAAGGTGTTTGAATTTTAAAGCAGAGTAAAAATGGCTTCCCAACACCTGTCTTTTTTTTTTTGTACTTTAAACTAATATTGCAATACTCCATCAATAGTGAATGCTACATAATACTCCATAGACTAATACATGTTTAAGAAAAAAATTATTCCCAGTGACGAATTTAAATTTAAAATTTCAATAGATTCACAGTTCAGTGTGATAAATTTCTGCCAGTTAGCTGCTTGCTAAGTTTTTGCGTTATCATGATCGCATATACACAGGTAGACAGACAGAGACCATCAAATACAGCAGTGATTTTTCTCTCAGTTTGAGGGAGGTTTAAAGTGATCAAATTTATAAAAAATCTTTAAGATCGAACTTTTAAACACTTACAGTACTTTCTCTGTGCTTACTACATATGCATGAAAGTGAAATTCATTCAAGCTCAAGAAACTATTTTGACTTGCATATTAAGGAAATAAATATACAAAGTATTTTAAAGAAAAAATATGAAATCGAAATATTCCTGCTGATTTGTTTTTGCTATTCGAAGCCTCAAATTAGTCTTTCTTCCTTGTGAAACTAAAGTAACTTCAACCAGTTCTTTCATCTACAAGGTCTTCTTTGAGCAGTTAAACCTATTTTTGTGGTATTTTACAAAACTAATAAGTTATGCATCGAAATCAATTATTTTTCTTAGTTAATGATCTGCTCTTTATAAAAATTGACAGCATCTGTATTAATATGGAGGAATTTGAAATCTAAAATAAATGCACATAGTTGTGTTGTTTAAGGACACTATGACAGTTAAACAAATTTTGAATAAAACTAGTCATGGATCGGCTTTCTTGGCTATAGATTTTATATAATTTATTTTTTTAAGAGACAATACTTAATTAAGATTTCAAATATCATTTATCATGATAAAATATTTTTAATTAATTGCAAAAGAAGCAGACTCTAAAATAAAACGCGCTAGAAAATATTACATAAAGTATACAGATGTTTAATAGAATGAGAGGGTTGCCAGTTCAGATATTTATCCTCATCATCTGACCATGATTCAGACTTGCGAGGTCCGACCTTAAATAATACTTCAGTGGTTTCAATTTGAAATATAATTAAAGCTTACCAGGATGATGTGTAAATCAATGTGATAACAGAGTTTTTGCTACATATTTCTTTATGATGCGCAGTGAAATATTTTTTTAAAAAATGGAAATAAAATCCATCTGTCCTTGCTTATATCCTTCCATGAGCTGAAATATATTTAAAGGGATCTATTGAATAAAAATTATATATACAAAGTACACAAGTCTTTCTTTGTTTTCAAAACATTACTTTTAAAAAACAATTAAACAATAAAAATTTTAAAAATTAAAATTTTTATCACTGCAAACACTTACTCTTAAAAAGATTTTTAGCACGGAAAACTAATTTACAAACTTAAGCAGAGTAACAAATTAATTATTAACGAAATAATTACAAAAATTCATTATTTTTTGACGAAATAAATTTTGTGTTTCCTTGAAATCAAATTGATTGAAATTTAATACAAAGTAAGTTTTTATGGATGCTTTTATCTAGATGTCAAGATTATAAACTCTTGTCTATATAGTTTAGTGGTTTTTAATTTTTAGGATGGAAAAGTGCATAGCAGATGCATTACAAGTGAAAGATCATGTCCTGGATTTAATAGTCTCCTGAAGTTATTTCCCTAGATTTCCTCTTATTACATCAAGAATAATATCTCTCTTCCCACACCAGTTAGTAAGATTGAAACATTAAAAATGAAGATAAGAATGCTGCATGTAGTGTTCCAAGATAAATACTGGATCATACATAGCTAGAATGTCACCAAGACATTCTCTGAAATATTAATGAACAATAGACGCACAAGCAAACCATTAATTGATGAACATGGTGCGAAATTTAATACACAATCCCTATATTAATGAACAAAATTTTATAAATAAATTTTACAGTTATAGAACAGTTATAATTGTAAAATGCAGCTTATGTTTATTATTACAGTTACTATTTCCCCGAAAAGTTTTACAGTTATAGCAGGAGACAGGTAATTAAACAGACAGTAAGTTGGTAAAGATCGACGTTTGGCTAGAAAACCAGTTTCCAAACTAAACAAGCGGCCATGAGAGCCTGGTGGTAAGGTCTCGGGTTTGGAACCCGAGGGTTTCAGCTCAAGACTGATTCCAACGAAGAACCATCGTGTAAGCTAGTCTGGTGCACTTAAATCCGTCGATGCGAAACGCCCTCCTGCTGGTGTGGCGAGGAAGTTTGGAGAGGATGATACCAGCTCAGATATCATCCTCGTCGTCTGAAAATGGTTCAAAATTACGATTATCGTAGCAAAAGAGCCTTGTTAGAGCTTGATGTTAATATAACTGAACTGAATTCATTCCACTTAATTAATTCACCTTATTACCCTTTTTCATTATCAAGTTGATAGGCACATATATTGAGAAACAATTTGCCATTTGATGAATCTGATTAATAACTCAATTTAGATATATATTTTTAGTGATAAAACCCAATGCAAAATTGCATCCATCGAACTCGTTGCATTTGAATTGTCATGCTCACGCGTACATTGAAAGACAGATGGATATTCTGGCAAAAAAAGGAATTCAGTATTGCTACATGCTTCTTCGAAATTATGAGTTCTATAATCAACAAAATCTTCAAATCGAATTATACGACCTTTACAACAATTTACACCTCATACGCCACAATGTAATAACATCATAATGTTATTTTATCTAAATTACCTATTGATAAAACCTCGTTATCTTTATTGATTTCAACTAAACGAAACTTTAGTGAAGGAAGAAGCTTGAAATCAGTGTTATTCCGATGTTATCTCCTTCAACGTAAAAGGATATGAATAGAATTGCTTTTATGTTCTTACACTAACTTAAAACGGAACTACAAATTCATTACCACTGTTCTTTGTGGGCTATCTATATCCATAACAAAAAGATTATCGATTTAACAAGGGCAAATCATGTCAGAACAAAAGTGTTTCAGATACCGCGTCGATAACATTGTCGTAAAATTGGGTAAGTCCATTGCCAACTAAATAGGCTAATGTGTTCGATAGCAATCAAAAATAAGTTATTCTACCATGGTACAGTAATTTAGTTGTCCATTTAGACCGCTTTGAAAATATATGCATATCTAACAGCCCGTATGCAATTTATCGGAAGCTTGTCATATATATATATATATATATACATAAAATATGTTAATAGAGATAGTATGAAAGTTAGGAAATCTAGTTCTATTTAAGGTTGAAAGAATAAGAATGAAAGCGTGGAAAAAGGGCTTATTTAACGAGTAGGTAATTTCAGTACGATAAAATTCCTTTAAAAATCTTTCAAATGTATATCAGGGAATAAAATGTAATTTTTCCACAAAATACAGAATATT
>JAPMOR010047487.1:0-33100 GCA_026543865.1 Argiope aurantia | reverse complement strand
ATATATATATATATATATATATATAGATAGATAGATAGATAGATAGATTGATAGATAGATAGATAGATAGATAGATATCTTAATCTAATTTAAATCTTATTAATTTCTTAATAATAATTTTATTCTGAAATGGTCTCTTATTTCCTGATCTAATTCCAGTATTCTTATTTCTTAATCCTAACGACCTCAGTAAAACTGTTGTAATCAGCTGGTTCTCACGCTCCGAGTGCAGGGATAAAAATCTTTAATGTTTATCACATTCTTTTAACACTAAACCTACCGGCATTTCACTGATACATTGGAATTGCCATTGGAAGTGGTCATTTGACCGGCTCGTGGTAGCTTTAGTGTTAAAGATACCTAGATTTCCATATCCTAAATCGACACGCGTCAAAGAAATCCCTATCAAAATATCATTGTAAAAACCGCGTAAGGAAAAATTTTCGGCTTCTTTCTCTTTTCGCTCTTGTGCCTCTATGAAAATTGAGGTTTCTTTTACCATTTATTCTTATACACAAATTATGGCTCTCGTGATGAAATAAAGCAAAATTTTGAAATTTAAAAAGTTTCATTTATTCGGCCATACTACTGCTTAAAAATACGTACTAATGGCATACTATTTTGAAAAGATAATGCAGCCTATGAATTGCAAATTGACTTTGAAACGGAAATAATAAAAGAATACTGTTACAAACATGCAATTCGGCTTCCCAGCATAGTTTGTTCCATCATTGGAAAGAAAGTTTTACAGTCATCTGAATGGACGGAATCCGTGTGGAGCGTCGGTGGTCCCAGAGCTTGGCGACAAACTTGGCGACTCGGCGACGAATTTGGCGACTTTGGCGCCAAAATAGATAATACCCGAAACTTCGAGAATTTTCCCGATCCGTCCAGTAGGAACCGAGATACGCCTCGAACATTCCTGATTGGTTGAGAGGTTTCTAGCCCCGCCTCCTGAGACCTATAAAAGGGTCCACAGCTGCCAGAGCAGGCAAGTCACGCCAGTAGTCAGAGACGACGGAGTAGTCCGAGTTCGAGAGCAGCGGAGTCGAGTCGACGAAGTCAGTAATCCGAGCCAGAGTCGGAAAAGTAGAAGACGGAGGAGTCGGAAGCGACTGAGGCAAGCTAGTGCTGAACTGAGCTGTGCGCTACTGTCTGCAGTAGATTCTGGTTGTATGCTACACGTCTCGGGTGAAGATAATCGTCTTCTGTGCTGTATATAGTTGTCGCTTTTGTGCTGTCCTGTGTGTCTTCGTGTAAATAAACGTCGTTGTTTTATTTTCCATTGCCGCCTGATTATTGAGCGTTCTACACACCATATCACTTCCACTATCCAAACGAACCCCGGTGAAAATTTCGTAACAATACTAATAAAATGTTAGCGCGCTTTTATTAATACATTGAAAATTGAAAATATTTTTTCCTTCAAAAATTTGGTTGTATAGTTAGGTTATTTGAGATTTTATTCATTATTATGTAGTTATTTTCAATTATTCTTTATTTTTATTTTTAGAGGAATATTTTGAATTTCTTACTATATTCATTTTATCTTAATTTTCTAACAGAACTTCGAACTCTAAACTCTAATTTTGATTAAAAAAATCATTTTCAGTAATTTTTAAAAGCAGTAATTTTTTTTTCTTAACAATATATCGTAGTTTATAAATATAAATATAATGGAATCATAATTTATAAATGTATATAGTCTTATGTTCTGTTTTTCTGAAACTCATCACCAGATGGTGCATCATTTATGTAATCAAAGTTAATTTATTAATCGATATTAATGTTTTTAAATACATATAATATAAATACTACATTATTTATAAATATAAATAATACAATCAGAACTCTAGTATTTAAAAAGGAGAGAGAAAAATCCATCACAAAATTTCATCTTTACAAACATAAAACAAAAATCGAGTAAGAAGACACAATATCCGTCGAAAGAAAGCATATAAAATCTAATAAAACTGATTCAACAATTTCTGCCTTTCTTTCAAATGAGTGTTCATTATATTTCTGCACGCAGTGTTGAGTAGCGCAGAACGCTTTTCAACTGCCAGCTTTTCCATCACTTGTGATGAATAAACTGCCTGATGATCTGAATGTGTATGAAAGATACTCTGCTGCACACGTTTGTTGGTTTTCATTTCAATGATGTTCGCTTGCTTGCGTATCCTTTGTTCACTTTCCTTCTCACTTTCGACCTTTTGTTTTCAACAACTAGATTTTGCTTCAATTATCTAGCCGGATGTTTGATTACATATTTGTTAATAATAGTTTGAGAATAACGAAGAATATAATCCGTTTCCGTGATCGATACACATTTCCTTGTTGATAAACTTTTTTAATTTCTGATAGATGAAAACTTAAGATCAGTTATTATTTTTATATCCGGTTCTATTTAAAGTTATGATTTCTGCTGTTACATTTTTAATTTGCATTTTTAAAGAGTACTTTCGTGCAACTTTTCCAAAAAAACATTTTTAAATATAATTTATTTTTAACCAAATTACATGATAAAAATTTAACAGTTGTTCTTTATTTTAAACCGGAGGGAAACGTCCCTCGGAAACTTTCTCGCATTGTGTATTATAAACCTATGCCACTGGCGAACAATAATTATAAAAGAATGGTAATCGTTGGAATACGATTAAAACAAAAACATAAAAAATCGAATGTGTATTTCGGTTATCTATATTCCCACTTATTAAAGCCAAAATTTGACAAAGAATTGCGTTTGTAGTCACAAAATCACATGCTGAATTCCATGTATTTAAATCGCTGCATTTTTAAGTTATAGCATTTACACGCTTGTGGAAGTACAGGCAACAGACGGTCAATCACTAAAGAGATTTGATTTCAAATTTGAAACACATCAACATTTTAAATGTTAAATCTATGTATCATTTTTTCCCCATTTAACTCTCTTCGTTACATCGTTATTGCACTACCTTATAGTCGGACATAAGTGCATAGACATACTTCCACTGAATGGATTATGTTCAAAATTTGAAAGAAATCTACGCATCTAAAGTAAAAATTATTTATTAAATTTCATCTCTCTAACTGAAAGTGATACTGAGTTATTTTTGTTCACAGGCGGACAGACATGATTTCAAAACTGAATTTTTTGTTTTCGGAATAAATTATGACGTTAATATAACAGCAGAAGTAAAGAAAACAAATTTTTCTTACTACCTGACACAAATTCAGCAGACAGCAGTACAAATCTACTGGTCTACGTTTCCACCTATTCTTCAAACATTTTTTTAATTAAGAATTATATCAATAAATACAAAATGTGACCATCCAGAATATTTAATTCAAATACAGAAAACTTTTGGAATCCAAGAGTAGGAATTGGAAATTGAATTTTTGAAAGAAATCCGAGACATATAGCCATTTTATTCAACTGAATACAGATACTATGTTTAGATTTCCTTTTTATTATTAAACAGCAATACTCTAATTATTAAAATTTACATTATTTTTGGAATAAGTTGTAACGTTACCATAACAACAGAAGCAAAGAAAATAAATGTTTCTTACTACCTACACAAACTAGCAGACAAAAGCACAAATCTACTGTTCTACGTTTTAGTCTATTCTGCAAGCAATTTTTTTTTACTAAGCATTATATCAGTAAATACAAAAGGCGACTATCTAGAATGTTTATTTCAAATATAGAAACTTTAGAAATCCAAGAGTAGGAATTGGGAACTGAATTTTTTCGAGAAATCTGAGACATCTAGCCATTTTATTTAATTGAAATGTTTTTACAATCAAACAGCGATTTAATAATTAAAGTTCTTTATTTATTTAAGGACATGTTATAATCTTGATATAATAGCGGAAACAAATAAAACAAATTAATCTAACTATCTAATACAAATGCAAGCAACACCAGCACAAATCCGCTATTCTACGCTTCAGTTTATTCCTCAAGCATATAGTTTTTCCGCCATTTCAAAAGACAAAGATTCTGTTATGCTTATGGCTTCGCGGCGTAGCGTGTAGGATTTCATTACGAGTCACTGAGGACGCATAAGCGGTCTCACGAAACCTCAATCATCATTAAGTAACATGAAATCCCCAAGCTTTCAACCCTAAGTTAACAACAGGATGCAGAGATCGATCTCACAATGAGCAGCTGCCGTGGAACTCGCTTGTGTTTGAAATGAGTGAAAAAATAAATACCTGCAGGGTGAAAACTCAATGAATTCACATCTTCTGCTAATTGACCCGGTTCCTGATGATTGAGCAGCGGGACAATCAGATTGTATGTGCGTGTTTTATAGTACTTTGTAACAAGATGTGGAACAGCTGTAAAGTCATTCTGTCTTGATGATTGGTGAACTGATTATGAAAATGTGAGGCAAAACAAAAAATGAATAAATGCTTGAACTGTAGTTGACCTATCGCTATATGAAAAGAAAATTCTTACTCGATTTCTCTACCAAACTCTAGTAGAAGGAGTGGAAAATAGAATTTTGTAAACAGCTTCATGCAAAAAAGTAGATCGATATGATAATTCTAGTTTAAATTACCTATTTCATCTGGTGAATTTAGAATACATTGTGTGCATAAATGGTGTACATACTGGAATAAGTTAATCGCATTGATAAGATGGAGCTGAGTATATTCAAATGACATGCAAATGGGAAATTCTGTATTATACATTATGATTTGAGTTAGAGTCAAATTAGTTTATAAAACTGCCATCATATATAATGATAACGATACTACACCGTACATGACAGGGGAAAAAAGGTTAACAAAGTTATAATACTTTTCTTCCAGTGTAAAATTTAGAACTAATTCTTTAATAATTTCTCCCCTTTTCCTGCAAAATCATAAATCAAAGTTCTGTAGATGAAGAAGATAGTAAATTAAACTTAGTAATAAAGTCATGTTTCAATTAAAACTTTCAATACATATGATTGCTTGCCATTTCGATGTAATTATCAATCTATAGTAGTTTCCTATTCATCCTATCTTTCAGCCAGAGCGTAGCTAAGTGCTTCCCAAAATATATCATAAAATTACACTAATGCATTACATTTCAATAATTGTTTGATTTTTTTAAAAAAAATTAAATAATTTGAAAGGAATTGGAAAATTTTTCAAATGGTTCAAAAGAGCAATTCTGGTTTTCAGTCAGCAATCTCTAAATGTGTAAGATGGAAATTATTAAAAATATTAAGAAGGTATGAATAGGTAAATAATTTGTTTTATTGCATTTTTTATTTTGAAAATTATTTTTTTTTAATTTATTTCTTTCTTGCATTTTAATTCCGGCCTTCTTTAGTAAGAGATTTAGCAAGTCTGCCTTGCATTCCGGCTATTATCGATAGACGATTCATGTTTTTTAATTTATAACTAATTACATATAAAGGTGGATTATTTTCATTTTTTACATTTTTTACGTGTTGTAGAAACATATACTTTAACCTATAGTTAAAGGATTAAAGAAAAATAGCTTAGTAATAAATAACTTAAGATAGCTTAATATCAAAAACATAAATATACAAACATAGTTATACAAGTACACAATAGTAGATACCAGCTAACAATTTGAAACAAATAATGTTTTTATTTGAAGTAAAATAATTTTATTTATATTAATCATAGTACATTAGGATACAATTTTTACACAAATACGTATTGCATCTCTCAACTTTGCAACAAGGACAAGTTTCTGGATAAAATATAGTTTTCCCTGTTTGCAATTGTCATTAATAGTTTATCAATAGCAAGTAACATCCAATGTATGGTATAATATATATATATATTCCAACCCTTTAATACATTTTATTTTAAATAGTAACAAATGCATTGACGGCTTGTCTCAGTGAAATTCCAAATGATTGGAATCCAAGGAATTCCACTTCCATATCCCCTTCCTTTTTGTCCTATAGTAACTTACGTCTCACCATCTTTGTTCTTGAGTTTTTAACTAGTATGAAATGTACATTTTACATTTCATTCAATTCCAAAGTACATCAATACAACATTAAAGGATTTTTTTCTCTTGTTTTTTTTATATTGATATTGATGGGATTCTTAAGCTTTTCGCAATTAATTCGTTCCGTATTCGTGAGACCTATAAAAAATATAAAGAAACGAATTTACTCTTCTCTGCATGCATCAAATCATTGTGTCTGATTTATAAATTTATCATAGCAATGATGAATCAGATGTAGAAAATTTCTTCGGCCTTTATGCTTAATATAATACAATATATAATAATTTGTATGCAACGCTATATAAAATTCTTTATTTATTCTGGAAAATGCTGGCATATAGCCTCACGATTAGAGATGCATTTTTGGTGAAATCACTCAAAATAGTAAAACGCCCTCTTTGATATATTTATTCTTTGAATAGCAAGTTTGCAATCTTTCTGTTTTTAAATATTGGTTATTACATATAGTTAAAGTGCAAGAAAGAAAAGATTAAATATTTTTTTAGAAATGGCTATTTCAAACATGAACCACCACAATTTGAACTTGATTCAAAGGGATAGTAATTAAACAAAGTAATTCTGAATCTATCATAAATTTAAGTTTTTTAAATATTTTTTTAATCCTTAATTATTTTATATACTTTTCTTAAAATTATTAATGCTTGAAAGGTAAATTCTATTCATTTTGTTTTTTGATAGTGATCAAGTATAATGTATGACAATCAATTTTATGCAATTGTTAAACAATCCTTCAAATTCAGCTTTAAATTTATGTAAAAATTTGAAGGATATCTAGCAATAACTTCGCTAAGCAGATAGTAACCATGCTATCAATTTTCTTAACGTAATAAATTCCAACTGATGTCCGAAAACGACAGAAAGGCTAAAAACTCGAAATCTAAAGGTTTTTATTTTTTAATTTTCATGGAGAAACAATCCTTTTTTACCATTAAACAAAATGCAGACCACACACGCAACTGATGGCCTCCTAATACATCACATCTTTGATATCAGTTGACCTTCCATTATAATGGCCCTAAAACACAATGCACTTCAAACGAAAGCGACGTTCTGAGTTGACAGACTGACTCATTAATTTAAAAATGCGTTGTTTTACATCCTGCTGTGAAATAAAATAAGCAATACTTTGGCTTTTAGGACAGAAATTATACATAAAAAATAAAGGTTTTTTCAGTTCATAAGCCGTCCTTAGGTATGTAATTAAATTTGAAGACTTGAATGTGATGAAACCTGAATTTTTTGCAGATCCTGATTCACTTAAGAAAAAACAGGTTTTTATTTCTTTATGTCCAGTTTCTTTCAAAATTCTTTCAAAAGACGTTTCATTCCCTTATGCATGTGCAATGTCGAAAGCTAGATTTTTTTTATTTCTAATTGAAGTGCATACAGCAGTAGAAACAATTCAAATTTTACCACAAGTCATGTGATAATATAATAGCGCATGTCATCTAACATCTGAAATATGGTTACCTTTCACTGCGTTGTGAAATTTTATCAATTTATGAAGAGATACCTAAAATTAATTATTTGATGCATTTAACTTGGGCATGTTTCATTTTATTATCGGCTTATGGAAGGAAACCATATAAAGATGAAAAGAGTAACTTAATAAAGCGTACAGCCAAAATTCATGGCATAATAGCCATTAAGTCTCAAACATTAACATTCAGAATACTAAGGCGGGATCAATTTGCCTCTATTTAAATATTTTTTTTCTTTTAAAAATGTGTACTAAAATTATTCTCAAGATTTTTTTTATAAAATTATCTTTTTTAATATTTTCGACTTATTAAACTGCATACACTTTTATTTTGCATCAAAACAGGATATATGTGCTTTTTACTCAGCCTGCAAATGACGCCAAATATTCTCAGAAGTATAAGAAATTTAAGAAATAATTTTTTTAATTGTGTCCCACTGTCATTTTGAACGTTGATTGTTATAGACAAGAATGTAGTAATAATATATAAATAAATCTTGTAGCATAATTTTTTTATTTAGTTTTAATGCTACTTAAATTATTTATAATAATTTGATAATTGCCTTTCACACTTCATAATAGATATTCATTTGTTAATTACAGGAGTATTTTGCTGATCTGCTTTTTGCCTAAACATTCTAAACACTTATAGGTTCAAAATGGTCTATTTTAGGTATTTAAGCTATATTTTGAGCTTAGAGCTTTGCGGTTTGCAGTTTTGTTTTTCAATAGGCTCTTAGAGAGTTGTTCCAGCTTATAATTGCAATACGCTTCATGGAGATCCAACAGCATAAATTAACTTATACTCAGTAAAGAGCTTATTTTTTTTAACCTATCTGCCCGATAATTCAGCATTCATTTCAACCCAGTTAGACCAGGAATAATTTCAAAACCATTGCAGTTGCCGGAGTGTTTAAAGAACAGAGATATCAAGATTCGTTGAAGCTATATTTAACAGATTCTCTAAAAAAAATTGCACAAAATATGTAAATACAAATTTACCGTACAGATTCATCAAAATCTAGGTTTCGAATTTTTTACACATTTAATTTCTTAATACTTTAATGTCAGAACATAAAATGTCATGGATTTCTATTTAATTATTATAGAGATTCTTACAGCAATAGACCGCTCAAACCATCTATAGAACTGATACTGTTTAAGACTGCCTATGACTTCGAAATCACTGGAAATAAGTTATTCACAATGTTGCTGATTTCACTGAAAAACTGTAAAGGTTTCTAACTAATTAATGTTGTTTCGTCTGTAATTATATGATTGACACGCCATATTATTTCTACATATTTTATATTGTAGTTATTTATATTATAGTTAGTTTAGGGACAGTTTAACACAAAATGAAACAAAAATACGGGAAATATTTGGAAAAAAATCGATGCTTTTCACAAATTTTTTTCTTTCAACTTGATTAATGGTTGTAGAGTGAAAGTATTCAAGTGTACTGAAAGTGCAAGAAATTCTTTTTAAATCTGAAAGCTTTGTGCAGTTGAAGTATATTTGCATAGTAAAGTAATACAGTAAGACTAATATATAGCCTCAAAATGAACAATGTACAAAAGCTTTTCTACGTAACCAAATATCGACTAACCTTCCTTGTTGCTCTGAAATAATAGAAAAATACCTTCAAATTGAACGCATTTTTCGCTTAACTTTCAATTTTCAACCTTCACCTGAGAACAATTGTAGTTTGATTATATTGTTTGACGCTTTTTGGGAAGATCGGGTTCAAATTACGATCATAATAAAAGGGGTGAAACCGATCTTACGTAAAAAAAAAAAAAAAAAATCTTCGCAAATAGGAGGTTTATTCTTCCCCAAAATTTTATTTTCACCGTATTTCTGAGCAGCAAATTATATACATCTGCGCGATTGTTACCGACGTGAACTTCCATTTATTATATTCGGTTATTAAAATATGAAGATATACATTGCAGACAATAATGTAGCTTTAGTGAAATAAAAAATAAGGTTACATACAGTCTTCCCATCAGCAATCTGAAGGGTGTAAGTCACGACTGGGCTATCTATAGTGTTACGAAACCTTTCGGGGTTATGAACCGAATGAAAAGAAAGTGTACTCATTCCAGACTGTGCGGTTTCTGGAATTCCCGTAGAATTATGAAGTTGGGAGCTGGGATGGGTACTGATTGTCTACGATAGAAACTGGTACTGAAAGGAAGGTCTGCAGTGCAATGCTCTTTATGCAAACTGGTATACTTTTATTTTAAGTAGTTATAAGATGTCACTAACCGTACCAGTGATACGTGGTCTTCATCTGATATCTGCACTATATATGAAGGTCGGTTTCAGCCATATCATATAAGGGCAAATTATATCTTTGTGTTGATTCTTCTTTTATTCTGTTGATGTCTTTATTTAACTGTTTCGACCTCTTCGGAAAATGCGTATATAAACTGTTTCGCAAAAATTTAGCGATTACGAGTACACTCATCAAACACAGAGTATGTGTAATATGAAATTATGTTTTAATGAAATGACTTATTTTTTCATTTTAATAATCACATTTATTTATTTACTTAAACTAAGATACATTTTTTGCATATGAAGGAAAAGAAACATAAAAAATTAATTTATTACTTTAATTTGTTGTTAGAGAAGGGTAGTGAGCTAAGCATGGTACAAAAGGATCCTCATTCCGATTTTTATTACCAGTCACGCCAGTTACTGAATTGTCTAAAACAATTTATGGTTGCCTAATTGCTTGTGGTATAACTAATTCAACACAGCAATACATTAAAAGTAATTCACATTATATGCGTATTTTTTTATAATAATTATTCATAATATTTTATTTGTTTCTTTCATTTCGACTTGGCTTCAAAATATTTTAAACATCTTGAAATTTACAAATATGCTTGAGTTTTTTACTAAAATTGCAATTCAAACTGCAAATTGTTACTACTTATTATTACTCCTGACGAATAAACTCGTCATAACGCAAAATGTTGCACTTGGTCCTTGACGGGTATACTCGTCAAAAACAATTAACTGGCCATAAATCTTATTTTAATATTATATTTTTTTTTCTATTTTAACATGTTGACTGACGTGTCATCAGTATTTAAGTAACAGCTATTTCGTTCAGTGTAGAATTTAATGCGAGTAGATCCTTAGTTTATATTTAATTTCACGTATTCTCAGTTTATATCTTCTTATGTTAACACATGGTGTACAGTGTGAATCATCTTTCATTCATTCCTACTATATAATTAGTCATTCTCTTCTCTATTACAATTAATCCTCTAACTACTTATCCAGTTAACTGCTTTCCACGAGTTGGATGTCAGTATATTTTTCTCTGCATCCAGTTATTTTCGTGAACTAATGCATTTATCATTTACTATCACATATTTGAATTTTAAAATGCTGATATAAAATAACATAAAACAACAGTTCTCTACATTTTAGAAGCATCTGAATTTGGTAGCAAACGTTGCATCTAAATAATAATTTTAAATTAAACGGCAGTTAGAGGGTTAAAAGATAGCAAAGAAGCTATTTTATTAGATAGTAGTTCTAATCACAAACATGAATCATAGCAGCGAACATCATCTGAAGTTAGAATTCAGATGATGTTCAGTAGTTCAGATAAACATCATATAAGCAACTGAACTTGTCAGTAAACATTGCATCTAAATAATAATTTTAAATTTATCGGGACTCAGAAAGTTTGTTTGTTTAGTTATATTAACGTCCAGTTGTAAAGCAACACTAAGACTATTTTGGGACGGACCTCGTAATTTTGAACCGTGGTCAGATGACGAGGACGACACCTGAGCTGGTACCCCCCCCCCCTCGCTACACCACACCAGCGGGAGGACTTTGACCGTGACAGATTTAACGTGCAACAGACCCCCTTACACGACGGTTCTTCGCTGGAATAAGGTCTCGAACCAAAAATCCTACGGCTCATCAGCCGAGACCTTACCACCAGACCATCAGAGGGTTAAGAAATAGCAAAGAAGCTATCTTATTAGATAGTGGTTGGAATCACAGCCATGGATCATAGCAGCGAAGTGTTAATAAGTAATAATGTTGATTCGACCTGGCCCACTGAAGCATGGTAGAAAATGAATTTTATGCAATTATTCATTATGATACAATCTTTTACACTGCAAAATATTTCTGGTGCTACTTAACACTGATCTATAATCCAAAAAAATACATTCCCATTATAACATTGTTCAATTTTAATGTCAACTGAATATATATTGCAATGACAAGTGAATGGAAACAATGATAAGATCTTCACGAACAGTTATTTTTTTCAAACTTCAATTTTATCACAGATTGTGAAGTCGGATGTAATATATCAAAACACGGCAATTACTCCATTAAAAAGCGGATCATTTCTGTAGGCGTATTTTTCAAATGCGAAGGCGTTATCCTTGGTATTTTCTAACGGTTGATTAATGCAAATTTCCTGTGGGAAATACCTACCATGATACCATGCGCAAGAAATTCAAGTCATAAATGAAGCAAATTAATTACTTCATATCCAGTTCACTTCAAATTAGCTGGAAAAAATGTCAAACAGTCAGCTTTTTCTGGCATTTATTCTCCACTGATGGAACAGACTTAGTTTTACAATAAAAAATGAAACAAAGCCACAAATACACCAATGATGATTATCCATCAATGCCTTGTCAGAAATTATCTATTATTAATAAGATTTGATTAAAAAGTATATTATATAATTATATGAACAAAAAGATTGCGACATTTTCTAATTCATCTTAACATGTCTATTATGAGATGGGATCATCATATAAATATTTAATAAGAATGAAATAAATACTCCAACCATCGTAATTATGGTCGGTCCAGCTTCATAAAAAAAATTAAACAACAGTTGAATTTTAAATCATATTAAAATGTATATACAAATACTGAAAGATCAGCTACCACAATTGTAAATGAAATTTCAGATCAATTGTTCTAATTCAATTCTGTTTCACTAATATAAGAATTTATCTAGCCACAAATGGAAAAGAATGTATGGGAAAGCAAACATTCTACAGCATCATCAGAACAAAATATAACATTAACTTTCACAGCATTCGAAACTAAATGCTAAATTTTTTATAAATGCATACAGAATATATATTACATATATATCAGCCCAACGCATAGAAAAGAAATACTTTCACTCAAATTTGTTGTGAACGTAATTCTGGTGCCTTTCAAAGCTATATAATCAAAAAATAACTTTCTTATAACTTCTAAACGTGACTAAATTAAACTGACTTGCCATTTTGCAGATTAAAAATCTATGCATGTATATGCATTTTAAAATAAAAATAATAATATTTTATTATTTTCTATATGATACATATTTGTATTAAAACGAAAACCAGAATTTTATATTTATTTATTTTATTTCCATTTCTATTATTTCTACTATTAAAAAAATACATAGGATTTTTCCTCATGACTCAAAATTTCTCTGTAGTAAATAAATTGAAAAAAATCTCTCCGAAAATTCTGAAGTACGAGCACTAAATTTGAATTTCCCATAGAAGTAAGATGGCGGTCATACACAAGATTCTGTTTTATAGGCTAAGCATGATCTATAGTTCATCCATTTGAGCAGGGAATCGAACCACTGTAACTTCACTGAATTCTTAATAATTCCAAAAACATCTTAAGTATCATATATCTATTAATTAAAATTGCAGTTTGCTGTTATAAAATTACCAAAAATATTTTTCTCGTTTTGATAAAGAGCAAACTTAGATATCAAACATTCTAACTTCAGATATGAAGATGCAGGTATACATTTCTCAAATGGTACTGCGTAAAACAAACATTTTTATAATTGTCATCTTTATTTGATGCATGCCCAAAAAGTACTTAAGATGGGAACCTTGAAACCTTAAGATGTTTTATGTAAGATTTAAAAAATGGAATAGTACTTTATGAAAGGCTGCTCAATATCATCTGTGCCCATATTAAAATTCTTCTTGGATTAGTTGAGAAATCACCTAATTTGTATCGAAATCTAAAGACTATTTGAACAAATTTTTGTAGGAGATCTTTTGTAAATAAATCCAGCTTTAATGTATTTTAGATGTAAATTCAAGTCATGGATCTAATGGAATCATAAAATTTGCAATGCAAAAATGTGGTGCAAAATTTTGTACAGAAAATCAAAAACCGAATTCTGATCGGTGAATCAGTTATTTCCCAAATGAGTCATTGGGTTAATTAATTTAAATGTAATGGAAATACTTTTGAAAAGTGCAAAAAGATTCGTTAGAGGAATGTCCGAATGGTTCATATTCTTTATTTCTTTCTTAGTTACATTCAAGTTGTTCATTTCATCAAATCTGTTTCACAAACTTAAAACATTATGTCTTTTGGTTTTTCCTAATATGCCAAATCTCCCACGTTCCTATTTCCATCAACTATCTATCACCTTCATTGTTCTCCATGGAAAGCATTCCTTCCTTTTGAAACTTCAGATCTGGGAAAATCCAAGATCAAAACACATGTCTATTCGTTTAAAATACTTACTCGATTTTGAAAATTGGAGAAAGAAATAAAATCAATGCTGGAGTTAAGTCACAAGAATGTAATAAATGCATAAAACTTCCGCATATTTCTGTGTCTAGGAATAATAATTATTATTATTAAGTGTATTCTTGAAAATCGTCTGTAACAAATTAATTACAAACATGGAGACAAGTTCTTCAAATTTATGACGAATTGCAAAATTTAGGAATGTTAATTTACGATCAAATTTCATTATCACACAAGAATATGTGACTTCACTGTTGATCTAGTTATCCTTATTTTTTGTTTTTATGCAAATATTGCAAAATCACCATTACCACCAAGAATTGTGACAGCACTAGTTTAATTTAATTCAATGTCAGAATAACTCCGCTTTTATTCATTGCGTTACCTTTCTTTTGAATATGAATGAAAAAAAAAAAAAGAACCTTACCTGACTAGCAAAACTGCCTTTTAAAACGCAAAACTCGTTATGTATTTCTGCGGCTTGAAATGAAGTGACGTCACATTTATGAAAGTCCCGTTAGGGGGCGGTATAGTAAAAGAATTTGTTAATATAAAGGTTTGATTTAAAAATGCTTACTTATACGTGTGGATGGTTAATCGCGTTTGATAAAAGAAATATTTTGTTATGCAAAAAATACTTCTACATTGTTTTAGTTCGTGATTTTGGTTTTCTGATTTGAAGGGAGAGTAATGATTTATTGAGCAATATCACAAGCTTCCTGTTACCATTCTGCAAATATTAAAATTTGTGATATTACGGAATTAAGAGAATATTCTTATAATGAGCGTCCCAAAATTAATGCAAGATTTGAATTTGCCATCATTTGTACAATAAAGTTTTAGAAACCGTATTAAAAAATCATTTGACAACTGATAGTTTAGGGTTAGTAAAAATGGAGCGTTACACGATAGAACAATGTGTTGATGCAGGATTTAAATAAAATAAAATAAAAAGCACAGTTCCTTACACAGTTCACAATTTTTTCCTTAAAATTGTTTTATTTTTATTGAATCGCAAAGTACACATGATCGGGTTATGCATAGAATAGTACACAGGACAAATGTTCTCCACGACTTTGCTGGCACAATCGCACTCTTTTCTCAAAATCTTTCTGATTATTTTGCATAAATGTGGCGGAATTTCATTGATGTAGTGTTGAATTTCCTTTTTCAATACACGCGTACTTCAAGTAACACAATTAAAATAATTCCAATGGTGTTAAATCGCACTATCTAGGGGCCAATCCTCACATTTTCGCATAGTGGCAGTCAGACTTTGATTATTTTTGACATATTGTTCAACAATAAAAACACGTTGTTGTTGTTTATAATGGCACTTGCCATGGACAAGCTCACTGACTATGTCAGCGATTTTAAGCCAAGGGAGCGTCTCTTGTTTTTGTAGCTCCAACTAGGGCCAAGAGTACGTCTTAGCTACTCACGCATCACATTCGCTTCCACAACCCCTTTTTACAAGGGGGCACGTTCACACATCTCACAGATAGAGCAAATGAAGAACAACCATGACCGAACCGGGACTCGAACCCAGCACGCCCCGATCACAGGGAAGACGCGCTACCCCTATGCATAAAAACACGTTGATCTATCGTTTAACACTCTATTTTTACTAACCTTAAATTATTAGCTGTTAAAGGGTTTTTAATAGGGTTGCCAACACATTACTGAAAGAATGGTAGCAATTTAATTTTAGACACCGTTTAATTGTATAAAAATAACTAATCATACGTAAACAAATTTGTAACTAATAACCTGCATTAGATTAATTTTCTATTAATTGTGTTGCTGTAAAATGAAATAAAAAATTATATTCAAGAAATATATAACTATCAGTGAAGCCAATTAGAAATTTTAATTTTTAAAAACCTAGTATTGAAATTTTCTCCGGAGTTTCACAAAACATTGTTTTTTGTTGATAAGTATCCCTTAAAAGTAAGCTACGATATACGCATGAAATATAGAAGAACTATCTTAGGTAAATCTCAAAAGTAAGTTATTTTGAGTATTCCCAATCAGCTTATTTGCTGTCTAAATAATGTTATTTATAAGCAAATGCAATCTTTTCAAGAACAAATAGAAATCACATTATGTAGAAAAAAAAGAAATACCCCGTCTACTCTCATTTGTTTCTGTGTAAAATAATTTTATTTTATTGAAAAAGAAACTTTTCATCTTTCGACCAATAACTGTCAAAAGTTATGAAATTTTATTAATCAAATGTTAAAGCATCATAAAAATTACTTAACAAGCTAATAATTTTTTTCATAAAAAAAGGCCTTAAAATAAATATTAAATAACGGAAATAAGGAATTTTCGATTCGAAAATCATATTTAAATCTTTTTAAATAGAAAATTCTTTGCTAATTCTGATTGTTGGAGTCAAAAATAGCACTGGCAAACTGTTGAATAACTTGAACAATCTAGTTATGAAACATAATGTCAATTATGAAAAAAAAAATTATAGAAATAAAATTGTGCCCGCTTGATCTGAAATACATTAAATGATACAGAAATAGAAGTTTTTTGTATTTGAGATTTTAATATTTATATTTTTGCGAAGTTAGAAATTCAAAAATTTGTGCGTTAAAAGATCTAGAAGATTTCTCATGGTTAAGTAATGCAAACCCTTGCAAAAAGATGCACTTCAATAAAATCTCGATTACATCTCTCAAATTAAAATGTCTTTAGAATTGTCGGAAATCTTGTCGATATAGGACTAAAAAGTGTTCTTTTTTGAAGTTTATGTAATTTTTGTAGAGAAGCCAAATAGATCTCTTTTCATATATAAGAAATAAAATATTAATTCATTTATTTGATTTATTCAAAATTTTGATATAAAAATGGACCAAGATGCAAGAATAATAAGAATTATTTTCAAGATTTTTTTTTTACTTTATGCTGCATGTTGTATCGTACTTCAAAAAATTTAATCTTAGGAACCTTTAGTATTTATTTTTTTATTTATTCAGTTATTTATTGTTAATTATTTAAATATTTATTTTGCAAAGATTTTTTTTTTGTTTTTATTTTTCGCAAATTGTTTTTGTATTCTTTACGAACATTTCACGCATCTGAATATACTTAATACGATAAAATCAAATGGATTTTATAAATCGCAAAAAATATATTAATATCGGCATTTAAATAAGCAAATTGAGAATTTCAAATACTTTTCTTTATTAAATTTGCTTTACACATCATGTTATGCATTAAACTTATCATAAATGAGGCATGCAAGAGAAAGTTATAGAATAGCAATAAATTATGCAAATGTCTTAAAATTAATGTCATTTTAATTTATTATATTGTCTGAATAAATATTCATCTAAAATTGCTACGCTGTTATTTATCTCTTTAAAAACTTCAATGCATTTTAATCAGGTATTTTACTGAAAGCAATTTTTTTAAAATTCCAAAATCGGTTCAAATATTCTCCCAGTAATTAAAAAACGCATAATATAATTCTATTTTTCAAGCAGATTGCACTGATTTCTGAATACGAAAGATAATTATGTTTATAATGGCATGGGCATGTTAGCAAAACAAACATAGCATTTAAATCAAAAATCCAATTACATGAAAAATTTCTTGGATTTTTTTTTCTGAAACAAAATTGCACTTGATTACAATTTTTTTAATAAAAAAATTTATAAGCTTTGTATTGAAGAAAGATATTGCATAAAGAATGCTTTAATAATCCTTTGAAAAAATAACTTGACTTCACAAATTTTTAAAATAAAAGATAGAATCATTACCCTTCCATAAATGTTACTACAAAATTATGTCAGTTTGATAATACTTTAAAGAAAAACATTTGTTATCTTCGGACCACAAAGAGTAGACATAAGTGAGAATGCATAGAAAATAAAAAAAATTACAAAATAACCAAAATTTAAATGAAAAACTTTCGTTATCTTTTTTTATTATTGTATAGCTCATGACAAGAAAGTTTCAAGAAAAAAAATAATAATCCTTTTGTTCCAGAGTTTTTAACATAAACGCACAGAAGAAAAAAATATATACACATCACAAATTAAGGACAAATTTTAAAAAAAAATCGATGCCCTTCTTTTATTGTTTATTTTTTCTAAACTGTATCGTCCGTGATTACAATGTTTTAATGATTCCCCCTTCACCTTAATTGACGTTCCATCATTTTCTCCGCTTCCTTTACTCGTCCAACTTGTTTCCAGAAGACGATTCAATTAATTCAGAAAACCGAAAACAAGATAAGCGCATCTCATCATTCGATTTCGTTTCGTTTCAACCTTATCAAACAGCGCCGCCTACCGGCAGACGGCGTACTCATGGCCCCGTTAAGTGAACTGAAACTGCAAGTAACGGTTCTTTTCGGTACCAGAGTCGATACGAGGTGGTAACGGGCACACAGCTGCGAATTCGAGCACCAAATTCGAAAACGCATACACGCAGATGTTTCAAAATTTACTTTTCCGACTTTGGAGGCAGTTGAATTTCTGATGAGTTTATAAATGTCGTCCAAAGTAATTTCTTCTTCAGCATGGGCAAGGATTATTCCACGGTTGTGTGGACATACAAGTCCACTTTGTAAAGATGCAACAGTGATTGATTTTAAATGTGTCAGTGTTGTTACGAGTTGTGTGTAAAGACACGGGACATGTGAAGTTAAGTCTGCATTGTTTACCTGCTTTTGCCGCTTCTTTGCATATAGATAAAATTTATTTTAATATTTTGTATATTGTCGGTAACAATAGTCTTCATTTCATCAACGGTGTCATCATGAAATTCTTCCAATTCAAGATTTTACGGTGCTTTTTACTAGCTACTGGTGAGTAGTTTATTAAAACTTTATTTATTACTTTTTACTGAACCACCTAGATGCATTTATCGCTCAGCAGTGTTAATTATTACAAAGTTATTACTACGTGAGAAGAATCAAGAATTCATCTGAATTTAATCGACCTACTTTCGATTTCAATAAAACAGAAAATAACGCATTCGTTGCTGTCTGGACTGTCGGCAGACTGAAATTTTTTTAATGCTTCTTAAATGACAATACCAATTGCAAAAGATCAAGGAAATAGGGCAATTTAAACTTGCTGAAATTTGTTTTAATTTCTCAAAAGTATAAAATTTATCCAATTCTTTCAATTTTTAAGAATATTCATTTTTAAACTGTTACAAAAAATTTTATTTTGCGAAAAAATAATAGCTGAAAATTTTACATATAGAACAGCTCAAATACCTACAATCCTTCATATTGTTACTAAACATTTTGATAATTAAATTATTTTTAAATGATACTTAATTATTATATGTTAAAATGTGAAAATTGTCGAGCAGTAAATACATATTTCTGCTTATATTTATTTAAAGTTCTAGAAAAAAATGTTAAATAAATTTTTCGAATTCAAATATTTACAATTACAATTGCTCTTTTATAAAATAAAAGCTAATATTTGCTTAGTTAAAATCTATAACCCAATTTACTTATTAAGAAAAGATGAATAACCTGAAGAAATTATTTCAATGATATAATCAAATCTAGAGTTTAAAAATGCACTTGAATTTAATATTTTATAAAATGTGCTTAGTTATTTTATATAAAGGAAAATTAAACACAACCATTCTTATAAGATATAGAATAATATTCTCTAATACATTGTTCTATTTGAAAGTTATTTTAATCATTCGAAAAGTATCCATAAAGTAACATCAAATATATAATTGTGCATTTGATGTTTGAATTTCGCGCTTCCCACCGACCGACCTTGAGGAAGAAGCCCGGGCATTCTCGCAATGTCCTTCATAATTTTCTGTAAATTTGACGGTCTTAATGTTTCTGACAAGCCATGTAAATATACGAATTTAAACAAAATTTAATTTTAAAGATTAATTTCGAGAAAAAGTTTCTTCAATTAATACAAAATACATTGTCATTAGCTTATTAAATGGTATAATTCTATGATACGCGCTTTTCAAATCTGTTAGTGTTTCGGTTCTGTAAATTTGTGAATTTTTCCATTTTATTTTGTTTCTTATACATAAAAATAACACTTTCTTCCACTAAAGTATTAAACGCTTATATTTCTTATTTTATGAAGTTAAATACATCAATTCTACCTATTCAGATCTATTAAAATTTGATTTCGTCCGTGATTTATCAAACACTATCCTAAACAAATCTTATGTGCAATCGGAACAGTTAAAAAAACATACTATTTAAAACTTCTAATATATTAAATAATTCTATATAAAAACTTCCTACTGCAGAAAAGCAATTGTTCTATATACTATCGGAACTATGCTGAAATTGTCAAAATGCCTTGTTGAAAGATGCTCGAATGCACGTTTAAAATATGTCGACATTCTAATTCGGCTTTGCAAATTTATATCAATTTTTATATCAATTGGATTTTAAATAACAGCTTAACAAACATTTAAATGATTCTGCTTATTTTACATGTTGATAATTTCTTTAAAATTGTAATTTTTCTTGTTTATTTAACAAGTGTTAAAATCCATCTAAGGCTAACTCAACTTGTATATTAATCCTTTTTATAGGGTTTTTTTAGGTTTAAAGTAAGGGAATTTATTTGGTTTAACTTTCAAGCCTTAATCTACTGAATAAAAAAAATTTAATCACAATTTTGGATTGTCTTATGAAGTAAATAGTGCCAGATCTGTAGTTAATTCTTCCCTTTCATCTGTAGTAACTGTGAAATAGTTGTTAAGTCTTTGGTCCGAGATTCCGAGATCAAGGTTTGAAACCCAATTAGGGTAAATATTTTTCCTCGTTACTTTAAATCTTATCTTAAGGGTCAAAACTTCAGTGGAAGTTCAGAGAAAGTGTTGGCTTGGGTACTTACTGTCCACACCATCTGATCACGATTCAAATTTAGAAACAATTCCAAATAGAAGTGTTTGTATAAAAATGACTAGCTAATTTTTTTAGCATGACTAAATTTATTTGCTTTAATATTGCTAAATTACTTATTTAAATTTGCTCCATGATTATATCTATATTGCTTAATACTTGCCATTCACCAAATTTACTAGCTGCACTTTTCATTACTGTACCATACCTTCCATCATTGTTGTACCTTTTCATTTTATACTTTTAGACATTTGGATTTCGTTGAAATTCCATGTTTCGATTTTATTATTATTTGATGCAAATATTTTAATTCCATAAGCGTATAGCAACTTGGCCAATGATGGCTTTTGTCCCATAAGACACAAACTCAACTCGCTAAATTTAATTTACTGTTTATCTTTGATACAAAACTTTTGCAGTAATGTAGTTAAGAATTTTTTTAAAAACTTTTTTTATTAATTTTAACATAAGATATTATCTCTAATATAAAATTCGCGGATTTATCAAATATGAAAGCTATCTTTGTGTTTCTAGATTCTTGTAAAATCTTTAAAAAAATTTTTTATCATATTACCATTTTATTATGCAGTCTATTATCTTATTTCGAAATTTATCCATTTACTTAATAGCAATTCTAAAGTGGAAATACGCAATTTCATAATAGCAATACAAAGTGTGATGGTTCAAATACAATTTTAGGTTTAAAAATAAGGATCAGTTATAGGTTAAAATCTTCAGTGGCATTAATTCATGGTTCAATACATTTTCAAAAATCTGAAATTATTTCATCGTTTTAAACTTGCTCACTCCTATCAATTTCAACATACTATAAAGAATTATGAAGAAAATAAAGCGCATTAGTTGCATATGGGTTGGACCTTTACATAACTGAGTAACCTAAATAGTGAACTTGTTTAACCTTGCATCATGCCGTTTTGTGAAGAATACTGAAGTTAACACCCACAATTCAAAAACTTTTCAGTCGGGATTGATTTATTATGGCGATTGATCAAATGCTCTAAATTACATTGCCTTTACAACATCCTAGATTACATATCAAAGTATTTCCTTCAAATACGAACTTTAATTATTTTAGAGCTAGCAGTAGAAAAAGTAATATAAATTTCGTTTGATAAAAAAAAATGTCAAAATATTTCAATTTCGTATTTCTTTTCGCTAATGTGGAATATTCGCTTATTTTTTTCAAATAAAAATCTTAGGTTGTGAAATTTTGAGATGGTATATTATTTGATCAAAAGCAATTAAACAGATTTTATTATATTATCTGATCTAACATGATTTAAAATCTCTGCATTTTGAATTGAAGAGGAATTTCTTATAAAAAAGGCTTAACAAAATGTGTGGTATAAATAGAAATTATCTAATTCATTCGTTTTGAAGCAAATCTAATACAACAGAAATGTTTGAAATTATGCAATACAAATAATAAGGAATTCTTAACCTTCTGACATAATAGTATTTGGTTAATTGGAATAATTGATTTCTCGATTGTGTTATTTATGTAAAAAAAATTGAACATTGTATGTCTTCATTAAGTTTCACACTTGAAAAGTACAATTTTGCAATAAACTTCGAGTTTCGAATAGTTAGCATCATTATCAACGCCAAAATTATTGTCTCTCGTGAGATCAGTACAGGTCTCAGCGAAATTCTAGTTAATGTATTTCCTTCACTTGATAAATAAAATTTAATTTCGAATCAAATTTTGCTATGTTTCTGCAAGTTTTTAACTAATTATTAAGACATGCATAAATGCACCAGTTCATAAAATCATAATTTATTAAACAATTGAATTTTGCATTTCTGAAATGTCAATTACTCTATTTTATCATTTTGATTCAATATATATAATTGCACGATACTGGATCTAAAATGTAACTGTTGTTTCATTGCCATTTAAAATATCGAACAATGATGCATGTAACTCGGACAATGAACGAAAAGTACTGCCAATATCTATCGCTTATCTTTAAAAGCATACGTTCCGAACTGCAGAGAATCGGTCACAATCGCTTGTTCTGAAATTACATGCGCTTAAATAAAATTTGATTACCAAAACCTACTTTACAATCAAGATCATAATTCTGTTCGATGTAAATAGATCGACTATCAGAAAATGATACTTGTTGAATTCGTGCGATATGGAAATTTATTTCTGCTCAAAATTGTTTGTCCTTGATTCGTGAATAAAACGTATTGCCATTTTTTATTTGGAAGGAAAGTTTTCTTTATTCATTTTTCACATTGAAATAATTTAATAGTTATTTGAAGTATGTGTGCTTCAAGTCTTTATTTGTACTTAGACCTAGCTTTATATCGGATTCGTATTAGATGCTGCATATCATATGAATTTTCTTGAAATATATATTTGCTCATTATCTAACTGCAAGTACTTACTCCATAATGAATATGGAATAAAATCGCAGGCCATGTCAACGTTCTGCTACATAGATAAAGCAAAATGCCTTCAAAACGAAATTGTGACCTAGTCTTGCGTTTTCAAGTTAATTTCACCATGAAAGCTACTGTGAAAATGCAGCTGCCTTTATATAATACTAAAGAGACGCCCCTTTTTGAAAGAAACTTAAAATTTTGACCATGGTTCCATTAGTCATTTGATTCCATGCGATTTTTATTCTGATTAACAACCTTCTCAAATATCACTTAAGTATTCCTTTTTAATATAACCTAAAATAGAGTGAATCAAAAAAAAATTTAAAAAAATTTTTTTTTTAATTTGATTATTTTTTAATGGCCATGATATAAGATTAACAGACTGAAAGCAAACTTTTCTTAGAAATATATTCGAGGACATCATTCAACCGTATCGAATATATCAACAAAATGTGCCAAAGAAATGAATCGTTATCATTGCTGACATTTTAAAATCCTTTAACTGTGCATATTTTAGATGTACCCAAAAATCAGATATCTTGTTTCCGAAACATTGACTTATCGATAATAAAAACAATGCAAAGGAGTACCTGAAACCGTGCGTTTTTTCCTTGCCTTCAAGGCATAAACCAAGCTACCAACTAGTGATATCTTCATCGGGGATAGTAGTAGCACTTGCTTTGCTGAAGGTTAAAAAAAAAAAGCAAATAAGTGATCAATTTCACATTTGAACTATTTCCTTTAAATGGTCTAACAAATCCAATTCTTTTTCCAAAACTTCCTGCATACAATTAGGAATTTATAAATATGCATATGAAAGTAAATGTTGCATGAAAAAGCACTTTCATTTTATGGATATAATCAATCACGTTAATAAAATGTCTGATTTTTATCGGCAATTTTCATTAGAGTGAATAATTCATACATGAACCTTTTGAAACAATTGATTTATGTATTCTGGTCACATAATACAATGTGGGATCCTTAGAACGACACTAAATGTCCCAGTATGCTTGTGTTTACGGGAAGATGATTGGGGAAAGGCAGTAAACGTTTACTGACCACAGATGAAAGGGAAATAAATTCAATTATTTTTAGCTATTTTCTTCTGTAAATAAATTCAATTCCTTCGTTTTTTGTTTAGTCGTATTAAATTAGATATATTTAATGTAATTAAATGCAAGATGAAGAAACATTTTGTACGCTTTTGTCGGCCATTAGATCCAGGATCTAAAAAAACTGGGAAGTAGTTTCCTCTTGAGGTATAAGTGCTCAACAAGAAAGAATTTTACAAAATTTTTATTAGATTTTTATCAAAAATTATTGTTTCTAAGCGTTTTCTACAGTTGCTTCAGGGTATACTACTGCACGAAAACCATTTCTGCATCAATTTAAAATATAGCTTTTTTTAATTACTCCAATTTTATTCAGTAACTTTAAACAAATTTTTAAAAATATTTTAATCATATTTAACAAACAATACTCTTCATTGTTTTAATTACTGTGTTCCAACTAATTTTGCAATAATATTAAATACAAATTTTGTGCGCACATGATCATTAGTGCATAATTCAACGTCAATTTAAGCGGTGAAAGACAAATAAAATCAAACATTATCATACAAACATGTTTCATTCTAATTAAATTTTTGCTGTGTTGTATTGAAAATATTCCTGAAAATTAGTCTGTGCAATGAGATTGTGGTTTACTCAATTTACTTCCCACACTACACTAATATACGCAGTGCCTGATTACATGCCTGATTTACTCCCCCCCCCCTAAACTTGCATTCAATTTCAATTTAATCTTTATGCAAGTTTTAAGTGACATATTTGGGCACATTGAAATAGCTAAACGCTTTATTGCATATCACTTTCTGAAAAGGTGATTTCAGCATATTTTATTTAAAAAATCAGTTCTGAAGTTTAAAAGAAAAAAATTAAACAAAATTGAAAAAAATAATTTATAATGGTGATATATAATAATGGAATTTTAGTTATAATGGGATTAAATATTTAATAATGGGGTTGGATATTTCTTAAAAATAAAATATCGCATGTTTTTTAGAATTATAAAATAACAAATGATGCTAAGGAATGTTACCAGAATAATACTGTAAAATTAATTTTAACAATCATTACTTATAATTTGAATAAATTCTAAAACAAATACCTCAAAAATCACAAAGAGTCGAGGGCTCCTAAAGTTGCAGCAATTACCTACTTTTCTTTTTAATAACACGGCTCTGGGCATAAATACAGGTTAGAATGTGGACCTAAAATCCATAAAGTGATTGTTTTTCATTTGCATAGATGTACCAAATTTTTAAATGATTTGCGTAATTGTGCCTTGGATAATTTTTGTGCATTTTTCTGTTTGAAAACATTGATAAATTTTAATCGCCAATCATTTCATCAAGAAATTGTCATTAAATATTTGAAATAAGTGCAAATTCTTTAGAAATGTAGCGAAATGTTTATATTCAACAGTGCGATCGTGCCGATCTCCATATTCTATTCAATAGTTAATACTCAATTTTTGCAAATGCTGTACGAAACGTAGATGCACTTGCTATTTCGTTTTTTTTAAATATTTGTATACCCTTAAAATAATAATAAATGTCATTTAATTTGGTATTTAAAGTAGAAATGTGAGAGAAAGTGACATTTAATCAATCATTTCATCTGCAAAATCGATACAAGTCAAATTTTATGTAAATTGAAATGCATTTTAACGAAACATTTGAAACCATTAAATGTGAATTTATAATAAATATTGTGTATTAGTATTATTGCTTTCTAATTTTATGAAATTGATAAAATATAATTTTACGACATCGCTGTTTCAAAATTCAAATATTTATGTATTCAAAATTTTAAGTCTGCATATTTAAAGATTTTATGCATATTTCCACTTGCGTAAAATTATGAATTTATTATCTCTTTAGAGGCCGAAAATGCAATAGATCATTTAAATTAAAATACTTTTAAAAAGTGATCTCGCTTGAGAAATCTTGACTTTTGTAATTCGTAACCTAATTTAAAATCCTATCGACTGTTTTAGTATGGCCATGTCTTGAAATCAAGGTCTTTATGAACTTTTTATTTTTCTCCTACCCTATTTCCTTGCATTTAAAAATTTGAATAATATTTAAGATTGTAATGTTTTGAAGAATTTCTAAGTAATCCGATCTTTTCAAAAATAAGATTTTTAAACTAGAAATATTGTCCATCTTGGGTAGTTAAAAAAAAATTAAAATTTACTTGCATTTTTTGAAACAATGAATCCGTTTTATTTCTTTTCATACAGTAATTCAAGAAATATTACAAATTTGCAATTATATCAATTTAGGGTTTGGCATCTTATTTTCATTTTCAAGGGGCATCTATTATTAAAGTGTAACAGATTTGACATAGTGGTAATAAAATTGTTGTCAAATCTGTTAGATTGTCACATTTTTTAGGATCAGCTAGATTTATTATTTCTTTGTAACAATCAGAAATATATTTGATTGTTAACATTAGTTTTATTTTTGTATCAATCAAATTATAATGTTGCAATATTTTGATTTACAATCCATTTAACAATCAAAACTTATTTTCACTTTGTAAGTATTAAAAATGAATTTCAACTGAGAAATGTATACAACAATTGAGATCATTATACTTTAATTTTATCGATTACATTCACTGCTCTGTCCAAGTATGATTATTCTTTAGTATACTGTAATTTATTATTTAGGTTTTTATTCTAATGAAGCAAAATAACCAGATCCATTAAATCGATTTAAATGTTTATTAAAAATAAATCTTACATTTATTTCCTATTATTTCGGGTAATAAAGTTGTCATATGATATTCTACAATATCATTCTATATCGATTTAATATTGTGCTATGTGGAATATAAAAATAAGCAATTAGCTGCAAACTAAGGAAAACAGCTACATCAAAATCTGATTCCCACTTTTTACTAAAAAAATGGAAACTACAATTTATTTTATATCGCAAGCAACAGAAGTTGCTGTACGATATTGTTTCGATTGTCCAAAATCTGTGCTATTTGGGAAAATAAGACGGGCAGCAAATGCCTTTAGACATCAGTAACACTATTCAAATGTCTATTTTATGGCAATGGCATTTTTTCTTGAACTTTTAAGTAGGGAATTGCATTTTAAAAGTTGACAAATGATGCATTTAAATAACCAAAAATCGAACTTCCCCTTTGTGTTTACTATTCGACGAATTCTTACGAGCTACACTTCAAGTTGTTTATTTTGTAACAATGATCCAAAATAGCTGCGGTCAATGCTTCATAAAGCACAGCTTCTGTAGCAGCCGAATACGGAAAGCTCCATAAAACAGGTTTTTTGAATTTCATTAAAAGCGAATCATTAACTAGTAACGGCGCTTGACATCACAGATGCTGGCAGAATAACGTGACACATAATGCGCTTTTGGCTGTGACGGGTGCAACCAACTGTTTGGTTAATATTCCACGTCGATGTGTGCTCAAAGAACGGTGTCGAAATGCTACGATGATCTTCGGCAGTCTACCATGAGGTCATTCGTAGGCAGACGACACCTGAAAACGCCCTCGGCCATTTTGGAACACCTCAAAATAAGCAAAAAGGAAACAATTCGTGCTCCGGAAAGACTGCCTTCTTTTTAAATTCACTTCTTGGCCTCCTTTATGCATAATGCAAGCATCTCTTCTTATTTGTTGTCTTCTAGTTCTCTTCATGGAACTGAAGGCTACTGAATACTTAAAGAAAGTATTTGTTAGAATGGGTTTTTGAAATTAATTCTACAGACAAGTTAAATTATACACATTCCTAGGAAGGTATTTCTAAAGATCTTGACGGCATTCGTTTCTGAAGATAGTCGAATGGATAATGGGGGAGAGGAGGAAGAGGGAGGTTCTGACTCGTTTTGGTGGAAGATGAAATGATTTAAGACTTATGAGAATATCTGGTGTATGTATTCGTTGCATAATGAAGAAAAAAGTCGCCAGTCTTATTAAACCATGCTCGTGAAATCTTGTAAATCGGGTAGAGGACTTTCTTTCCACTTTTGATATATTTTTCTCTCTTTGCAGAAACCACGAAGCGGAAAACGTGCTCACCAAGTAAAGCTTGTTTGAATAATTTTAATGTTTTTACTAGCATTTAATTTTTATTTTCTGGGATACAAAGTGTACAAAGGGAAATATTGCAATCGTCAAAGAAACTAGAGTTTCTGATTAATCTTAATTTTAGATCTTCTAAATTTGCAATCCTGTGTCAAATTTTGCTTTCAGTCGGTCTGAAAAAGTGGATCAAACCGCATACTCAATTTTCTTTACTAAATATGAAGCACAAAACGCTCAAGAGGAGGACTCTGAAAATAAGAATCTAAGCACTCGGGATGTTCATGATCCTGTCGAAGGTTCTCAATTTTTGGTGGAAAAAGATACACATTTAATAGACGGTGTGTGAGAACTTTTACAGGATCACCACGAGTGCTCATATTTTCTGCCGAAATTGTGGAACCACTTCAGCTGAAATTGTGGGAGGTGTGTCCCGGTGCTTATTGAATATAAAGATTTAAACTTAATTGAAATATTACAAAATTAGCTTATAGTTTAGTGTACCTTAATTTTTTAAAATTAATATTAATTTGAAATTAAAGTCAATAATTTGTTTCCAAAAATGAATTATTTCAAAACTGCATTCGTTTCCTGACAATCTTGCTCACATCAAATTCTCATATTTCAACTCATTAAAAATATTTTACTTTTTAATATTTGCAGTTTAAATTTATTTTAGGCTGTATTAGTGTTAATCATAATTTTATGTATCTAATTTCAATTAGGAAATATTTCTTAAATATTTATAAATTATGGTCCACTAATTTAAATGAATTTCCTACTTCATCTTTATATATTTTGTACAATTACATAAATGCAGATAATATCTGTACTGAAAATTTAAAATTGATTTTGCTTTTCTTGTGTTTTTTCTTAAATACATTCGCCTTTATATTAGAAGTACGCATGATTGATTAGCTCTACATGTATATTGTGTTTATAAGTTGGTATCATTACAAAATATAACTATTCTTTCATTAACGAAAAACGTTATTAATGTGTTAAAAAGTGTAAATATTTATTTTATATTTTTCTTAAATTTATAATGAGTTATAATAAATACTACGGATTCTCAGATTCAGTTTTTTTTTTTTTGTTTGTTTTTTAAATTATTGCCAGATAGTGCGGATCTACGATATCAATTTTTTTTTTGTATTCTGATTTCATTGATTAAACTAATATATTAAATGATTTTATATTTAAAGAGTGCATTTTTTTCTGCATTGCAAGCATTCGCAAAATTTGAATTCTATCACACTTGGAACTGAGCAAAGAAAAAAAATTACGAAATAACTTTGTTTCGAGTACGTACAAAAGAAAGTCTTTAAGAATGTCATTTTATAAAGTTATGAAACTCGTAATAAAATCTTTCTCAAAAAGAAAGCCCTATCAGTTGTAAACAACCAGAAGCAACTCTGCGACACCAATTAGCAAAAGATTAAATTGTACCCTTTAGTCCAATACAAATTAATGATTCCATTAAGGGAACTAATGGCATCAGAAAGACATTACTTCCAAGCTTTGTCTTCGATTTTGCTCGCATTTTATAGTTCAGTTCCTTCCGGAGAACCTTAACACCCTTCCTTGATTATTCTTTTTCGTTCCAACTAAGTACTCAGCTGTTACAAGAGGAACACTCTTAACTAATTGCCACCCAGCCCCGCCTTGGAAAAACTGGCATCAAAAAACAAGGAAATGTGGGTTTCTGCAGCGAGTTGGGCGTGGCCTCTGTTGCTGTGACTGACTTTGAAAATCCATTGCATCGCTTTGGGCCGTTATTTAGAGCAACCTCTTTGCAGGTTTCGTTGCAGATGTTGTACTTATTAAAACGCATTGCTCTTAATTGCTGGACAGAATTCAATGTTCCAAATAGATAAGCTTTTGGAAAGATAAATGTGTAGAATGAAATATGATTTGTTAATTTGCTATTGTCCACGAATTCTTTTCGTATACGCATATTAATGATTCTTAATTAGTAAATTCTAAACATAAATGTCAAATTCCAAATAAATTTAAACTGTAATTGTTCTATTGCGTGGTTCTTTTGTTGAAATTATAGTCCGGAAGGTGTTGCTGAACTATGAATGACAATATTTTAATTAGAATATTTTATTAAGTATCTGAAATTACAGATTTTATTACCTAAATGTTTTATAGAATGGGCGAGTATTTAATAGGAAAAATACGTTGGCAAATATAAATTAAATATTTTTAATTCAATATTTGTTTGATTTTTAGTATTAATTTACTAACGGAAAAGTTTTGAAGACGAATAGAATTTTGTTTTTATTTGCTGTTAAAAATATACATTAGCATAAAGAAGCTAATATTTTGGTCAAATACACCATATAAGGGACTTATATGCCCAGATATGTAATCTATACTTATATAAAGGTGTGTGTGTGGCAAACTTGGAACGTGCATACCTTGGAGGTCGGAAATGTGCACCAGGAGTCCCTTTTTTGAATTTTTAATTAGAATTTTAATTATTAATTAAAAACTAACTTCCCGCCAAAAATTCTTTTCATTTCCCCACCACCAAATGAGTAAGGCTTCGGTTTTTTCCCCCACGCTAACGAGGATAGGCTTAACATATTTTTGGCCAGTTATTTCAAACGATTCTGTTTATTTTCTTAGTGTTTGATGCTTTTAAAATTAAACATTGTTAATTAATCGATCTTTCAGATTTATTCTGAAATACTTTTAAATTAAAATAAAACAGAATAAAGGAAATTAAAAATTTCTAATCTGCGTAGCATTACCTCAACTGGCGTAGAAAATTCATGCATTTGCGTTACCAAAATTGGTTTTGAAAATTCACATATGCACATTTTGCTCCGATTGTTGACAACTCTATTTTCAACGGATATGGACTAGGTTATGAAGGCTTAACATGTTTCCAACCGATTATTTCAAACGACTGTGTTTATTTTCTTAGCAACTGATGCATTTAAAACTAAACATTGTTAATTAATTGATCTGTTCATGATGAATGGGAAAAAATTTTGTAAAAACTTCTTGAGATATTACATAAATTAAGAAAGATATTCTTTAGTGCTCATAAGGTTTAAATACTCGTATTTAAAAAATGCTTCGTTTCAGTAAAAAATGTTCTTATATTAATTGTAATTTAACCATTTCCATTTTAATTTAAAGCATAAATTCTACGGGAGCTAACATACGGGAGAGATACATTTTACGTTATGGCTGAAGGCCTTTATAATATTACGAATGAATTATGACTATCAAAATTTTAAGCTTTAAAATTTTTTGAAGAAGCTATTAATATAGGAGTTACATAAAATGTTTAATTATTAAAATTGTAATGAGCATTAAGATTGGCGAACCGGACGATCGCCAAAGGTGGCTAATTAATAATAAAATACGGGCTCAGAATGTTCATCATATACCTTAAAAAGGCTGTCTATCCTTAATATAAGTTTTCTACAGGAAACGTCCCTTTAACATGAAGCACCAGGAACCAAATCTTGAATATCTTTCAACCTTAAGCTTATGAATTACATGAAGAAAAGTCTACATGATCAAATAATCTAATGCTTTATAGAAAGTAAACGTCTTAACGTCAAGTTGGTCAAATAAGGGATTTTTAAGTAGACTGATGAATTGTGCATTGTTCTGTGATGATGTTCTTGAAGATGAGAAGTCGTGGCTGCTGAATAATGCGTCAATTTCGGATTGAGGTATTCGCGGATTCGAAATCGGATTCTAATGAAAACCAGGCTAACATATGGGTCTTTTGAGCGTTAAATCTACGTTTGAATTCGTAAGACAGTGCGTTGAAGCTACAACTTCCATTCTGTGAAGCAAGTAAGTTTAGAGAGAAGGTGACATCTCATCTGCTGTCCAATGGTTAAAATTATAAGAATCATTCATGTAGCCTCAAAACTTGATGCTGAACTCTCGCAACATAAAGATCTCTGCTGTAAGACGTACACGTAAATGTAAAATTAGTAGCTGATGTACATTGAGTTTTTTTAAATGTCCATAAGCCATTTTTGGAACTCTGGCTGTGACCTCTGTACTTCCAAAACATTATCAGGTAGAGGGATTAAACTTAATACGTTGCTCTAACACATTTGTATATTTCTATCAAATTTTGGAGGAATGAAATGAAGAGAATACTGTCTATCCGGTTTGCGTGAATACCATATCTCAAACACAAAGAGCAAGAGATGAATTTTTATCGAATATAAAGACCGAAAATTGATGCATAATTTGTCATCAGAAATGTGGATGTTTATTAAAATTTGTATAAACTCCTTCATCGAACAAAATAACTATTTGTTCAGTCTGTACTTTCGCGTGTATTAAAACGCAATAAATTGGTAGCGTAAATGTTTAAATAAATTTCAAGATGCATTTTCAATTAAAATCTGAACCTAATTAGTCCAAATAAATGAATATTTTCGCCATTGTACTACCAACCGAAATACAGTGTACTTAATATCAAAACTATTGTTGGGAAGGACATGCGCCTGCGAACTTTACAGTGGGCTTCGAGGGTTTGCCACCTTCCTCTTATCCCTTCCGATCCGTTTCTCCATAATTTCAAAGAAAGCAGGCTTTTATAATGAGAATCGAAATAATTTTTTATATTGTCTAACTATGCGAAATAATAGATGGCAGAA
>JAPMOR010047486.1:0-89401 GCA_026543865.1 Argiope aurantia | reverse complement strand
CAACTTACCACCAAATGCACAAACTCTATTATTAGAAAATACGAAATGGGAAGAATGCATCATATTTTGAGTTCAGTGAAAGATAATGTTGCTTAAATTCATAGCAAGCTATAAAAATATGTCCTTAACAAACAACTCCAAATTACAGAGTTTTTAATAATTCATTGGTTTTAATATTTTATTCTCTAATGAAGTTCGCAGCTATTAATAACATGCCATTTTCTCTGTATAAAATTTTGAACCTTAAGTATGGCTATATGAAAACAAAGTTACTGTTACAAGACAGTATCTGAATGCGGAACTTTTCCGTTTCATAGGACCGAAAAAATATTGCCAAACTGTTGGCGTGGTGTTTAATCAAATTACTATTAATAAAACATCACAATTAAATTTTTGGTGTAAACCTAAAACGATTCATTACTACGCAAATTCATTATGGTACAAAGTTGCGTTAAAAAAACGAAACTTTGATGAATTTTTTGAAATTCTTTCGATTTGGCGACAATAATTTAACTCGACCCCCGGGAAAGGAAAAGTGTCAATCCAAACACCAAACATTCTTATCATTCCATACACCAAATTTAATTTACTGTGGCAACTAACTGCACGAGTTTTTCTGTTATCGAGTTCAAAGACTGACAGCATTCTTCTTCTTTTGTACAGGCGACCACTTCACCATCAATGAACGAGGCAGTATTGACAGGTTTTGTTGTTACCGACTGCTGTCTTTAACACAATCCATCCATATAACATACGAATTCTCCGAACAAGCTTCCTCTTCGAGATGTTTATCCTAAGCCGCAAGTGGCTAAACAGTTTTAACACAGCGGCATGTCAAGTTCATAGTTTAGTCCGAAGTTGAAGAATAGTTGTGTGTGGATTGGATTCCACATTCGTCCTTACTTCCTTGTTATCGATATGGGCCGATGGTCTTCCTCGATACTCAGATTGCCAAAACGGAATTTTTGGAACCAATATCGAGCATTATTTTCATCAGTCGATCCATCTCCGAATGCGTCTTTAATGTTTATTGGATGCGCTATGTTAACTGCGCTATGATTCAGTTTGAACTCATACAAGAAAAGTATAGTGTGGTTATAATTAAAGAGCAAGTGTTTGAAGGACTGTAAAAGAAAAACTACTAGAAGTATGTTAAAGAAATTTGGTATATGTTATATTTATAACATGGGAAAATTAATTACACTATAAAAAAATTAGTTCAACTTTTCGTAATAGGTGACGTTTTTTAATAACATTTTATACATTTTAATTACAGCGTTTTCTTTTTTAAAATATCAAATGTGTTCAATATGGGATCCTTTAAGTCCTATCAAATGCTGTAGACACAAGACAGCATGATCCGCAGTAGCAAAAATTTTTTCCTACTGAATTTCTAAGACATATCTAGTAATGTTGCTTTTTAAACCAACATTCGATAAAGAATGTAAAATAGTTTCATATAAAAGTAAAATAATTAATTCTGTTAATTTACATCTTGATTTCACTCATGCTTTCTACAGCCATGCGCATTGCAATAGCTGCTTCTCGTGAGTGCCTTTCCACAAACTGGGCATTTGTAAGGTCTTTCCCCAGTGTGGCTCTACATATGCTTCTTAAGACTATCATTTAGAGCAAAAGCGTTTTCACAGACATCACACACAAAAGGGTTATCCCCGGCATGGGTTCGCTGATGACTGCCGCAATTCTGTTTCTGAGTAAATTCTTTTCAGCATATATCACAAACCTAAAGCTTTTCGGCAGTGTGAATCCTATAATGTACGTTGAAAACTGATTTAATTAAGAATTGTTTATTACATATATTGCACATAAAGACATTGTCACCAATGTATATTCGATAGTGATTGACTAGATAATATTTCCTACTGAATTTCTTACAACATAAACTGGAAGGCAATTTCTTCTTACCAGGACTTATTCCGGATGGTCCATCCACAGCATTGCCATCTTTTTTGTCAGAGATATGTTCCTTCAAGTAGGTAGCCATTTCCTTCTTCTTATTGTGTCTCTCAGATTGCATTTCCAGTGAAGTATGTTCATCAATCTCACCCACTGACACTTGCTTCTTGCCATTTTTCGGCTCCTTATTTTCTGATGAGAGATCAGGATTCACGATCAAGTTTGCTGTTCCTAAAATATTAATATTAGCTGAACAATATTTGCTGACAATACGCACTAGAGATTTCAAAAAATTATTTTTATTTTTGTTCAAAGTTTGCCATATACTCTTTTGAAATTATTTTCTACATTCTGGATCAGCTGTTGCGGATGCCAGATCGGATATAACTGATCCTTTTCGATTTTGTATGTCAACACCATTTCATCCGGTTAAAACAACGTTTCTCAACCTTTCAGTATTCACGGCCCAGTTTTCAATCATAATTTCCATCGCGTCCCCCGCTTACAATAAAATGTATACAACAATAATGTATATTGAGTATTTTGGATTCTGGTTTTAAATTATTTTTAACTAACTGCAAAAAAACAAAAAGTAAAAGTGAGCCAAAGTTGGCGAGAAACCACATCTTGCGTTTTGGACAAGCGGGCAGTGAATAGATGAAGCGAATGAAAGTGGGGAAAATTTAAATATTATATTTGAAATGAAAGCCAAGCAGTTAGATAACGTTAAAAGAATACCGAAATGAAAAAAATCATTAATGAAAGTTAACATGGACGGGGTGACCTAAATTTAGAAACTGAGATTACATTTTTCGAATAATGAAAGAAATAAAACAGAAGCATGACTAAACAAAAGAGAAAAAAATAAGCGATGTTTGTGGAAGGGAATCCACATGACCGATGCCGTCTTGAGCATGTGTGAAGCAAATGTTTTCTCGTAAGAAGGAAAATGTTCGATAAAGCAAGTTTCAATTCCAGGCAGTCTCATTCGAGTCGATCCTTTTATCGCTATCGAATGAATCGTGAATGTGTATGTTATATATGTTTTCGTGTTAATTGCAATTCATTATACTAAATATCCACCGCAGCAGATTTATGCAGAAACATGGATAAATTTTTAAGCGGAAGTAAGCAAGCAATAAACGATAGTCAAGCATCAACAATTACACAGATAAGCGTGGTTCCGAAAATAAAATCAAGAATATATTCTCAAGAATACTTAAATTTTGGGTTTAAAGGTACTGAAGTAAATGAAGAAGAAAGTCCCTGTGTATCATTTACTCAAAAATGGTGGCCGCAGATAGCATGAAACCTAATAAACTTAAACGACATTTGGAAATGCTTCATAGTACGTCAACAAACCCAGAGAATTCTTCGAATTAAAATTAAAATCATATATAATGTAAAATTCATTTTTAAAGAAAGTCTGTCTGTGAATAAAAAAAGCTTTAATTGCATCTTACAAAGTTCATATAAAATAGTCAGATGTAAAACACCTCACACCATTGGTGAAGAGCTTATTTTGGCAGCAGCAATTGAGATTTTAGAAACTATTTTTGGAGATAATTTTTCAAAACAATTGAAGCCCATACGTCTTTCAAATGATACTTTTCCATGTTGAATTGGCGAAATAGCTGAAGATGTACAGTCTCAGCTTTTCTCGAAGTTGCGTGACAAATTGTTTTCATTACAGCTTAACGAAGCAACAGATAGAAATAAAGAGACTCATTTAATTGCCTATGTTCGAATTTGTGATAATATGTCAGTAGTAGAAAAACTACTTTTCTGCAAACCAAAAAACTCAAAACAAAAGTCCTCGCATTATTTGCTATTTTAAATGAATTTTATGAACTAGGCAAACATAGAATGGAAAAATTGCGTCGGAATATGCACTGATGGTGCTCGTTCAATGTCCGAAATATTCCAAGGTATACAATCTGATGTAAAACAAAAATCGCCTCAGTGCACACATTGCATGATACAGAGAGAAGATTTGGCCTCGAAAGAAATGTGTTCTGGTCTGAATATTGTGTTAACTATGGTTGTAACCGTAGTAAATTATATAAAAATGAAACTCCTGAAATCGAGAATCTTTTCCGCACTTTGTAAAGACATGGGTTCAGTACATTCAGCTTTACTATTTTATTGCGAGACAAGATGGTCATCACGTGGGCAATTTTTGCAACATGTTTATGAATTAAGAGAAGAAAACGCCATTTTCATAGAAGAAGAAAACATACCGGAGGCCGATAATTTTCACAATATTTTATTTGTAACGAAATTGAAGTACTTAGTCGACATATTCAAGAAATTAAATAACTTGAATCTTCAACTCCAAGGACCAAATACACATATGTTGGATACGAGTGATAAAGTTAATGTTTTTTGTAAACAATTGAAATTGTGGAGCAGAAATTTAAAACTAAAAACCTAACAATGTATGCAAATGTGAATGATTGTACTAAAACTTACAAGGCTGAAGAATAACACGTAAAAGTTGTTTTTGTAGCCATTGAAAATCATTTAGCCATGCTGACAAAGAAAATTAAAAAGTATTTTCATGCTAACGACAAACTGATAGCAAGTTACGAATGGGTTTGGGATCCATTTCATAAGACTCCCGAAGGACTTTCAATTGATGAGGAAGAAAAATTCATAGACTTCACCACAAGTGGCGAAACTAAAAGACAATTTAGTAATAAATCACTATTTGAATTTTGGACAGGAGTAAGGATGGTTTTTCTGCACTAAAAACAACAGTATTTCACATTCTATTACCATTCTACATCTTACCTCCGTGAAACAGGATTTTCTGCAGTGGCTTCTTTCAAGACAAAATATATAAACAGAACTGAGAGTGGATATTTCTAATATTAAGCATTCCTTCGAAAAACTTTGCTCTGTAAGACAAGCCCAAGGAAGTCACTAATAATTATTAAATTTGTTTTAATTTAGTATGTTTTGATTTAATAAGTTGTTTTACATTAATAAGTTATTAAATATGTAGAAATGTATTTTGTTTTCTATGTGCATGTGTGCTTTCCTTTCAGTCAGTTAATCAATTTTTAAAAATAATATTTTCTCTTTGATATTCTCGCGCCCCTCTTTTAGTGTGCTCGCGCCCCCCAAGGGGGTCGCGCCCCACAGGTTGAGAATTGCTGGGTTACAAGTATCGTTTTTCGAAAAGATTCGCTAGGGTTGTTTTCAGTCCTGGAACAAGATTCAATATTTTCTGAAGAAACTATAAAAGATGCATTTTCATTAGCATGGACTTCAATCGCTTGAACACCTGAACTGATATTAAAATATGAAATGTCACATGGATTCCATAGGTGTGCATTTTTGGAACTCTCTTCAAAAATCCTGCACTGATTTTCCTTCAAGGAAAGGGACTTGTGTTTTTCGTTAATTTGAAACAGCGACAAATTCATGAGCTCAAATTGTTTGCATTTGTTTTGTCGGGCATCTCGACTTAAATAGAGAATTATCATTCGAATTTTCCATAGATTTTTCTTTTACTTCATCAACATTTTCATGCGATTCTACTAGCCTTTGTAATGAATACATTTATTCAAATTTCTTATGAATGAAGCAAGGGGGATTCTCAACTTTTGTAAGTATATTGCCGCAACATTTGCAACGGTATTTATCCATTAATTTTCACTTCAAATAAAATTCGGTATAAAAAGTGTATAATAAAATATTTTTGAAGAGAATGAATTAAGATTTCTGTTTCTTTAGCAGTTTCATAATGTAGGTGTTTTGCTGAGATTTTAAATTTCGCAGCTCTTTCTATAGTTAAAGTAGATTTAGAGCAAATAAATTATGAATTGATCGTTTCTTACAAGCATGATAGAGACTTTTGTCCTAAATTTAAATACTGGATTCAATTCTACAGAAGAACTAGTATTTAAAATCAGTTTTTTTTATTTTACTTAATTATCTATATTCTTTGATTTACCTTAATCTGCAAATCAATTAAGTTAGTATAAAAATATATTTCAGAATGTTTGACATTAGAACAGAGTTAGGGGAGAAGACATGGGTAATGAAAGATTTTTTTAACCTGAATTTTGTAGTTGATTCGAATTCATTACTTTGAGTATATTTTCATAATCCATTTGGACAATGAAAACTTTTGTGGGGTATAATAATTTGAAAGAAGTTATTATAAAACTAGATGAAAATAGAAGGATAAGATTTTTAGATTGAATTATACATGTCAATGAAATAAAAATTTACAGTTTGCCACCTTTTATTGAAATCATTTTGTATGATTTTAATCTCTCAACTGCATTAATGGCTATAAAATGGTTTGAAATTCAATGACATTCTGTTAAAAAATATTTTATTTGATCAATTAAGATTGTTTTGTTTCCGCAGCTAATGACCCATAAAGAACGATTCCGCTTCCATTTTATTTTCTGTCGATAAAAAACTTTTTCAAAGCATATTTAGAATTATTTACTTCTAAAATATATTTCAGAAATTATACTGTGTCTGAAGGATTATTTTGGCCTGAGTATGATTAGAAATGTAGTATCGGTAAAATAAAAACCAGAAACAAATCTTGAAGTTATTTCATCTCTAACAATTTGGGAGTTTCTATTTCAAATATTTCACAAGCGTAAATTTTGTTAATGATTAACGAATTCCTCATCATCTCTTAAATTAGAACAACAGTCAATTGACTTTTGTTGTAATTTAAGCGGCTTATTTAAAGTAGACATATTTAATGTACGAAAATCTGAAGAGAAACTAAATGACTAATAAACAATGTTGTTATTTAATTTCCACACTCAGTATTCAGGCATGAAGTGAAAATTAATTTCTTTAGACAAAATATTTAATTTGATATAGATAAGATTATAAATATTCTGACATAAACGCAAAATGTTTCTGACAAACAAACAGAATTTAAAATATTTTCAAGAAAAGGAAATTCAGTATTCTTTCGATGAAATTAAAATCGAGACGAATGTTGTTTCGTCCTCTTGAAGATACTTCACCAAGAGAGTAAAAGTAAAATTCTTCACAGAAAATTTCCCAAATTATAAGGAAAAAAATTAGATTTGGTTTTTAGTTCCATAGTTGATAAATTTCTACACCCTAATTTTTTATTTCAATTACCTGCAAGAGAACACTATTTTATAACCAATAAATTCATAATACAAATATTCAGTATTTAACGCATACATCTTTAATTATTAAGTTGAATCTTCGACACGTTATTTTCTTGAATGTATTGGATTCCAAACCAGGTAAAATTTTTTAGTGTATGATTTTACGTAAGATTAGAAATATTTGAAAAAGTCTAAAAAAAATGAAATATCAAGATTTTAAAATAAATACAACTTAGACGGATAATATACTTTTGAAGTCCATAAATGCTTAGAATTATAATTTGGCAATTAGAGGAATCAAGAAATAAATTCAATAATAATGAATAATCTTGAGTTGTGTTCAAATACTCTTCCAAAAAATAGACATAATTGTTCAATAGAAAGTTCCATTCATTGCAGGTTTAATGAATATGAATTAATTATAGCATTGTGGAAGTTTAAAAAAGAATTTAATATTGAATCAGATACTTGCACAGAAATTGTTTATACGTGCACAAAACATTTGCATAATTTGTTTCAAAAAATCTGCAAATGTCACTTGGACACTTTGGAATTTTATTCACTATTTGTAGGAGGAGGATATGCCATTCAAATATCTAACAATAAGTTCCCCTTCAAAACATTTAGAAAAAAAATAACATTTTTAAAATTTATGAAACGAGTTTGAACCAAATTCATGTTGAATATGACAGATTGTGTTGTGACTTATGGCACTTCATAAACCCGCTGACAATTATCTGTCAGCGATTTAAGCCGAGCGAGTGTCTCTTGTTTTTTCAGTTGCATAAATTTTTTCGAAGAGTATGATTTAGCTATTTCATGCGTCAAATTCGCTTGCATAATCCCTTTTTACAGAGGGGTGGGAGGCACATTCACACACCTCAAATATAGAACACAGAAGAAGATCAACAATGCTCGAACCGAGTGAACCCGGGACGCCCAAATCACGAGGAAGATGGGCTATCCTATGCCAGGACGCCGGCATAAGACAGATTTATATAGTTTTTATTACTTTTTGATCCATATTGAAAACTTTTTTTATATTTCCTTTTCATTTCCTTTCAAAATCATGCTTCCTTTTGCAAGAAGTTTGTTCTTTGAAATTTTTTCTTTCTAACCAAGCAATGCATCTGCAATTTATGTTAAATCGCATTATAATATCTTTCAAAATCTTGCACCGCAAGTCCCCAAATTCATACGTCAACATTCGGAAAGAAAGAAAAATCATTCACTTAATTTTTTTATTTACCATTTTATGTCAAAAATTTTCTTCTTTTAAACTTCCCTGCATGTTGGATTGAAGATGAAATTCCAACCTCATATCATTTTCAATCTATTCATTTTAGGTAATAATTCTTCTATTACCTGCCAACATTTCATCATGCCAAATTGCTTCTGAATGAATACCAATTCCATATTCCTAATGTATTTCCTGTTAAGTATGCCAATAAAAATTTAAAACTTGGAAGATGCCAAACGAAGAAAAAAAAAAAGGCTACTAGTATGGAAAACAAAGAAATTAAAAAAAAATATTTCGATACATATAACTTACTTAGAAAAAAAATTCATCATCATTTTTAAATTAACAATGATTGATTGAAATCTGAAAATACACTTCATCAAATCATTTAAATTTACACGTTACTAGAATGAAATTGTTGAAAATCTAATTAAAAATTGTTTAGTTTGAAAGATTGAGTTTCATTGCAAATCAACTATTTTGGAAATGAGCCTTATTTCACTCATATTTTCGTGTTTGACCGATAATGATGGATGAGATATTCTTTCGGAGCAAATTCTTTTCCGCATATTTCATATAAGTAAGGGCAATTGACCAATGTGTAATCTGTAACGACTGACGAAACATTTTTTGTTAAATTTCTTTTTTACTGCACTTAAATAGCACACAAGGGGTTTTCATCAGTGTGTGTTCGATTATGATTGCTAAGATCGACTTTTCTATTTTCAAAGTTAATTTTGATTTTATACGATGTATTTTGGAATGCCTCACACCATTATCACATTTTATGGAATAGGCAGAATCAATTACATTGACATCCTTGTTCTGATCCTCAGTGTGAACCATTGAATTTACATCAGATAAAACTCCTTCTCCTCCTCCTGATACTTTGATCAATTCAGCCCCCCCCCTCGTAGGGGCAACTTGTCATTCAGAATGAGAAGCTCCAGGCTTTGTGGTTGGTTCTCGCCAACTTAGTGCGTATATGAAAAGGTGGGGGTCTAGCCACTCCCATCGATGACGGGACATACTTCCTTAAGGAAGGGTTGCTAAGGGGAATTTTTTTGGTAATCCTCCTCACGCATTAATCACTCATTACCTGGTTCTGTATTGTCTGATGGGAAACCAGAATGAAATGTAGGTAATGAAGAAAAGGTAATTTCAGGAAAATTTTTATTTAAATATTTTTTTTAGAAATACAAGAATATTTTTTTCTGGTGGGGAGCTAGAATGTATAAGTAAACAAGGAATTTCACAAATATTTTTTATTTAAACATACTTTTTGAGTTGTACTCTCCAGGAAATTCATAAGAAGCATTTTATCATTATTGAAAGACTGCCATTTTCTCTTTTTAAGCGACATTTCCCAATCCTCCCTGCATTTTGTTTAGATAGGGCTTCAATAGTGAAAACATCTAGAATAAAATCCAAACATAATGTATCACGGATATTCAAAAATTAAACATTCTTACAAATCTTCCGAAAAAATGTTGCATCTTTTAGTTCTTTCTTCGCGAAGTGTATAAGCGAGACTCTTTCATTACTATCAACTGTCGGCAAGCTCATTAGTTTGCAGAATTTTTTTTTAACATTTGAAAATAAGTAAGCGTCATTCGAATTTCCCATTAATCTGTCTTTTAAATCAATATGTCTTTTATAATTTTTGCCTGGTTCTCCTGAACGGAGTACTGAATAAAGATTTCCATCATTCTTGCAAAAAACAAAAGACTAAATCTCGCCTCAATTCAATATTCTATTGCACGACAGACACAGAAATCAGGCTGTTAATTTTTCGTTTTATCAAAAATACTCAGTAAATGTTACTAAAAGAAATTCAAGGCTTTCATTTCTTCCAACAGTATAATACCATAGACGTACTGTTTTGATTAATTTTAAAAATTAAAAGTTTTGTTACATTTATGTTATATTTAATCGATGAAAGAATTTTGAATAAAAATTCCATTAAAAATCCTGCTAGTGGCTTTCTGTCAATTTTAAATCCTATTATTAGATTCTAATATAATACCCGGCATCTAAGGTTTAAAACAAGCCTATTTATATAACTTTCTGTGAAGCGTTCTAAATTTTCTTTAATATAAAAATGGATTTATCTTGCAATACTACGGGGTTGAAATCTGAGATCGGGATGAGATTTAGTAAAATGACAGTATATATTTAGAATGTTCATTCATGAAAATCGTAAAACGCAATGGCCAGTCAATTTCGAGAAAATGGTTTTCAAACTTTTGGTAAAGCTTATATACTGATAATTTGACTCCCGCCCAGATGATCCTGATGGCATGGTTGTTTAGGTAACTGTCTCGTAAACGGAAAGTCAATGTTCGAACCTGGGTAGTAATCTTTTTCTTTTTTAATAAGTTTTTTCTCAATTAAAAATTTACAAATATTCTTAATTAATATGTTTTCAATTTTTTTTTATCCAAAATAAATGTTTCTTATCAAAATACATAATAATAAAATGAAAATTTTAAAAGAAAAAAAATTATAAATACAGATGCATTTTTAAACATAATAAAATTATTTAAATTTAATTAACTATTGACAGATAGTTTTAATTAATATGCTACTTGTTTTTATGCAAGGATAAATGTTTATTCTTTTAATACTTAAACTATAATTTAATGTTTAAAGGAAAAATAATTAAAAACGTAATATTAATGGCTACAATAATTTAACTTGCTTACATCATTTTCAAACAATAAATTTTCAAATTCTTTTATTTTAAGAAGAATAAATTATCAATTTTAACTCAAAGAAGCTGTATTTATATCAAAAATTGAAGGGAACAGTTGATATTTGTTAAATATGTAAGCAAACATCCTCAACTGCAATAATCAAAAGAAATAGTAGAGAGCAGGTGTTAATTTCTTGAATGCGTAGGCAGATTATTCAAAGCGTATTAAGTGTATACAAAATTCATATAAAATCGAACATGATCAAGAAATAAATTCTTGCGAAGATAGGGCAAAAATTTATCATTTGTACACCATCAATTGCCACCTCTAATTTTAAAAAAAGATGATAGGGTATGCATGGTACGCTGCCCAACTTTCTGGTGAAAGAGAGATATTTTTAAATGCAAATGAAATTTGTTTTCCCATAAATCTCTTGAAGGAACCTTGCTCTAGTGGACAATCATCATTTATCAGTTGTGAAAGATGTCGAAATATATTTGGTTTCCAATGTTTTTACTATGGTTACCATTCTGGTTCTTGTATATAATCGAAAGTAAATGTATAAAGGATAATTTTTTATAAATTATTGAATAATTTTTTTACGATGCGAGTATTTAAAATAAATAATTATTAACATTGTATGTTATATTTATTACTATTTTTAAAATACTAAATTACAATTTAAATATTAAAATAATTAACATTTATCCTTGCATAAAAATAAATAGCATATTAATTAAAACTTCTGTAAATAGTTAATTAAATTTAAATAATCTCATTTTGTTTAAAATATGCATTTGTATTTATATCTTTTCTTTTAAAATTTTAGTTTTATTACTGCGTATTTTGATAGTAAATATTTATTTTGGATTAAGAAAATTCAAATCCTATTAATTAAGAGTATTTGCAATTTTTTAATTGAATCAAAATTATTAAAAAAGGAAAAATATCCCTAGCCAGGTTCGAACATTAACCTTCCGTTTACGAGGGGGTTCCCTAAACAACCATGCCATCAGGATCATCGCACGGGAGTCAAATTATCAGTATATAAGCGTTAACAAAAGTTTGAGAAAAATTCTCAAAATTGACGAGCTATTGTGTTTTAATATTTTCATGAATGAACATTCTAATTGTATACTATCATTTTACTAAATCTCAACCCGATCTCAGATTTCATCCACGTAACCTCCCCTTGTTCGTACAATAAGTAATTATTAAAAAATTATATCAGTTAAATAGATTTAATTTAGAAAACGAGATAACCTTGATCCAAATTGGCATCTGTCTTGATAATCCATTCAATGATTAAATTTAAAAAAATTCTTAATAGATGTTTTCTTTTCTCATTTTCTTTTATAACAAGATGTGAAATCATATAAACAAATCGCTGATATATAAAAAAAAGTATTTTTACCTATTCAAAAAATTCTTTTGTACTTTTTAAATAATCGTAAGTGCAACTAAAAAAATATAATTTAAAATAGGTCAAATTAATTTTAATTAATTATTATATAAGATTTTATTTCAGGTTCAAATTGGAATTCTTTTGATGCAAAAATCTCTACATTTTATCGTAGAAGTTTGATTCGAAGATATGTCGAAGATTTATCTCATCAATTCAAGAAGGGTAAGATTTAAGGTCAAATAATTCTGGCAGGAAATCGAACAAAATATAAAAATTCAAATTTATTTCTTTATAAAAGAACGCACGTGCAAATTTCACACATCATATATATGGTCGCAAAAACACCGTTTAATGCAATTTAGTTGAAAGAACTAAGACACAGAAGAGAAAAGGACACAGTTTCACATTTACTCGGTTTACATTTTTGTTCAAGAAAAATTCTTAAATAATTTTATAATTGAATGAAATTAGATAGCATCATATTTTACACATAAAACACATTATCTAAGAAATTGATGCTTATATTTTATATTAGGACTGGAAAAGTTCTAACAAATATTTTCGCTTTAAACATTCATCAGTTTTTTAGTAACCAGATTGCTCACAAATTCATTGTTCTGCAATACCTTAATTGTTCTGCATTGGAACCTTAGGTCTAATATAAAAATATTTATTAAACTTTCTACATGAATGCATTAAATATCTATTGTAGAGTATTATCTTAAAGATATAAAGAAAGGTACTCCTTGGGAAATTTGTCATTAATATAAAAAATAGATTTTATGTTTTATCTATATTTTCCAATTGCACCAAATATTATTTATTAACAATCATCAAGTTAAAAAGTGTTGCTTAAATCAGTTATTACAATTTTCAACCGCAACTATTAATTTTGTTCAGTTAAAATATTGTAATACGTACCATTATTTAGAACCAGTTCTAATTTTGCATTAAAATGTTTTTCCGAAGTACTCTGAAAAACAAGAAATGAAACGGTAAATATCATTAAATTTAGAAATATTTAATATTGAGAGAAAAACAAAATAATAATAGTTTTATTTGAAGAGAGGAGAACATGCATTTTTAATATAATTTTTTTAAACAAAAATTTTACGATTTAAAAGAAATAAGCAATATTAATACACTCAATTATAAATGCATTTGAACTGAAAGTATATTTTCATCGTCAATTATTAGTAAAATATAAGTAGCTTATGGGATTGATATCAGGAAAGATACTTCGTCAAAGTAATAAAATTCATATAGTAATTTTAAAAATAAAATTGTAACAACTTTGACTTAAAATTCCTTAAATTCTATAAAGAATGTAAAAAGTATGCATAATATAAGAGTAAAATAATTATTTCTGTAATTTGCTGATTTCTTTCACTGGTGCTTTCTTCTGTGATGCTTTTTACATACGCTGCTGCTCCTGAAAGACTCTTCACAATCTGTACATTTATAAGACTTTTCCCCAGTGTGTATCTTAAAATGTACAATAAGATTACCCTTAAGAGAAAACCCTTTATTACAGACCTCGCACACGAAAGGTCTTTCACCGGTGTGGGTTCGATAATGGGCTATGAGATGCGATTTCTGATTGAATGATTTTCCGCATTTTTCACAAACATAAGGCTTTTCTCCAGTATGACTTTTGTAATGTCTGCATTGACTTGATTTATGAAAGAATTTTTTATTACATATTTCGCACATGAAGGGCTTCTCGCTAGTGCGTGTTTGAAAATTAGTTTTACATGTATCATTCTTACTGAAGGTCTTAGGAAATTTCTTCTTACCAGAACAGAATCCGGAAGGACCAGCCACAGCATTGTCATCCTCCTTGATAGAGATAGGTTCTTTCAAATCGGAAGCTATTTTCTTCTTTCTATTGTGACCTTGAGAGTGCGTTTCAGGTGAAATATTTTTATGAATTACACACTGGGACCCTTGCCTTTTGCCATTTTTCGGCTCCTTACTTCCTGGTGGCAGATCAGGATTAAAAATCAAATTCTGAGTTCCAGAAAATTTATTACTATCTGAATGAGCTGCTCTGATGACACATTCTAGAAAATTAATAAAACCCCTTTTATCTTTGTTCAAAGTCTTCCATTTGTTCTTTTCAAGGGAAATCTTATATTCTTCATCAGTTGTTGCATGCATAAGATCTGATCCACATGATCCACTTTGCTTTTGTATCTCATTACCATTTAATCCAGCGGCAAATGTCGTTTCTTCATAAGCGTCACGACGGACGTGTTCACGTCTGTGAACAGATTCAAAACTTTCTGAAGAAGCTGTAAAAAATGCGTTTTCTTTGCTTTGCACATTCTTCGTCTGAGCGTCTGAAATGGGATTAAAATAAGAAACATCACAAGGATCCTTTAGTTGTGCATTGCCGGATAACTCTGCAGAAATCCTATACTTGTTTACTTTTGTAGGGGGCGGCTTAACTTCTTCATTATGTTGATACAACGATAAATTTCTAAGCTCAGATTTTTTGTTTTCGTTTTGTCGGGGATATTGACTTAAATAACGAAAATTGTCATCCGAATTTTCTGCACATTTGTCTTTCGCTTCTGCATTCTTTTCATCTGAATTTCCTGTACTTGGCAGTGAGTACACTCTGTCATCATTCTTATAAACGAAGCAAGGATGATTCTCACCGTAAGTCAGTACTTTGTGACAAATTTGGCAAAGGTATCGAGCCATTAATTTTCAACTGAAATAAAATTCCGACTTCAAAGTTTTTGTAAAAATTGTTAATTTGGAGAAAAACGGAGATTTTCTTTCGTTCCAAAGTTTTGTACTGTAAGCGTAGTTGATGAGATTTAAATATCGTACTTATGGTTATACTTAATGTAGAAAGAACGATGAGTAAATTATGAGTATTTCGTTTATTAAATAACGTGCTAGAGCTTATTGCTTTAAATTCAAGAATTCAGATATCTAATATTTAAAATCCCCATTCGACTTACGTAATTATTTGGGATATCCTTTCATTTATCTTAATCTGCATACCAACTGAATTAAAATGAAAATAAAGATTGTAATTTAAAATGTTTACTACTATTGCAGAGGTAGCATAGAAACATAGGTAATGGATGATTTTTTAAAAATCCTGATATCAACAATTGATTCGAATTTATTACTATGAGTGTATTTTAATTATTCATTTCAGCATTCAAAAATTATCTCAGGTTTAAATATATTTGTCTCTGAAAGAAGGTATTATAAAGAAAATGAAAGACATGAATCAGATTTAGAATAGAATTATACTGTCAATAAAATAAATATTGACATTACACCAACATTTTTCAGAAATATTTCGATGATTTTTTTCTCTTACTTAACTGTACTCGCAAATAGGAAAGGGTTTAAAATTCCATGAAACTTTGTTAAAGAATGTTTTATTAAAATTTTTCTTGTAAAATAGAATTAGTTTTTGTTTCTTTTTTTTTCATAATCCTTAGAAAAGATTCGATTTTCTTTTTATTTTGAGTGGATAAAAATGTATTTGTATGGTTATTTGCTTATAACTTCTAATTTTGAAATCAATTGATGTACAAAAGACTGTTTGAGGATGGAAAGTGTAATATCAGTAAAACAAAATTTAAAATTTTTTTTTATTTCTTTAATCTTATCATCAATGACCGATTGTGCTTTTCTATTGCAAGATTTCACCAGCATACATTTTAATACTCAATAAGAGAGTACTCAAGTGCCAGCCTTTTCATTAGACAGTAATCCTAAATTACGATTTCTTTCAAAATAGACCTATGTTTTGTTTAAAGTCCGATATTATTATATGAAAGCTTAAACTTCAAGCTTATTCAGATTTTGTCCTTTGAACTTATTTTAATTTTAGATTTTATAAATTAAATTAATTCGTTAATTAAAAGAAGGAATGAAAGTGTGATGTTGGAAAATTTTAATTTTCTACAATATTGTAAAGTGGATAAATATTCAATGTGTAACTTATTATATAACATAAAAGAGAAATCATAATATAATTGCAAGATAGGACACTAGTATTTGAGGTTATTGCGATAGTTATTTAATTTTCTAATGCCAAACAAAATTTATTTTACAGTTTGCCAGTGATAACACGGTATAAATAGCAAAAATTTCCTCCGTTGTTTCTATTGTTCAATAAATCACAATGCTACTTGGGAGTTTATCATAAAGTGTTAGCACAAAAATTGTAAATTCTTCAGTTTTCCATAAAAATGTATATATATGTGTATATAGATAAAAATGCAGAATTTTTGAATAAATCCTTTAACTTGTTTACTGTCTATCAATCAGCCTAGTGCCAGATAGTACAGTAGATGAATGTAATTGTTTTCAAGAGCACTCTCAGTTTGACATTACGAGAGAGGAGATGATTGCCAAAGATCTGGAGTTTATCTATTCCAAGAGAAACGACAGCATTTGGCAGTTCCATCAGTTCCCCCTGGAGTAGTGTCATCTGTTATTTCATCTTAGGCTCACATATTATCATTAAAAAGCTCATTAATTCCTGGGGGGGAATCAGTTTTAATTTTAATTTTAATTTTTTCAAGAAGCATTTTTGTTATTCGAATCAATTCTTTCAGTAGTATATTTGATTAAATACGAAAAATACTTTTTATCATTATTGAAACATGTCATATTTTCTCTTTGATGTAACATTTCATATTCCTCAGTTGTTGTTTCAAGTAATAAACTTGGAGACGATTCTCTTTCTTTTTTGTTTTAATTAATAAACAGATCTTGCACTAACTGATGCTCTATTTTTAAAACCGAGAAAACCAATTTCAGGTTTGCATTTTGAAAGGAATTGGTTAAAGAATTTTCTAAAGTTTCATTTTCTTTAGAATGATTTTAAGTTTCTTGAATATTTAAGATAGAACCCAAAAAATGTATCTGTCCGATTCGTAAATTCTGAATTGTTTTGTTTAGATGATACTACAAAAATTTCGTGTTTTTTTCCTATTCAAGCATAAATGAGAATCTTTCCTTCAGTTGGCAACAAATATACTTGTTCAGATTCGACACTTTCGTTTTATAGAAATCCTGTACATAATGGTCCTGAAGTGTAGCTCACATTTTCTGCAAATTTGTTTTTATTGCTGTTGTATTATTTTTTGCGACAGATTCTTCTAGTGGTAGTGATGATCTGCAACAATGATGAATATCACAGTAATTCAAAATCCCATTTCAATACGATCACGAACACAGGTCCATTATTTTCTTAATTTAAACTTAATTGCAATGATTAAAAAATGTAAAGAAATGAATAAAATTTCCGAAAAAGACGATATAGAAATTTTCAGTAGCTAATCCTCTTCCCTGATTAAACATTAAATTTGAACTCGTTCTAAGGTTAAAATAGATTCATGCTTTGAATAATTTATATACACATTCGATTCATAATTAACGTGCTAGAAATTACTCTCTGAAATCTAAGCGCTTGGTAATGATATTACAAGAATATCTCAAATTTGAATTAATCCTTCGCATTAATTAATTCTCTGTTAAATCTTTTGAATCATTTTAGTTCCGAAATCGATTTTTTTATTAAAAATATTAATGTTCAGCATTTGTTTAATAGATATAGTTTAGAAAATACTTTCTATAATGACATACCGTTCTTACACCTCTCTTTATTTCTCAGTTTGAGAATATCTTGATTATTCATTTAAACAGCAAAATCCTTATCATTTTCCAACTCAAGCTACTTGCATTTAAACCTATAACAATAAATTGATCTTCTTAGCAAAATGAGAGAAGCGAACACGAATTTAACAAAACTGCATATTGTTTATACCAGAGAAACTCATCGATATTTGCTAATTGGAGAGTAAGCTCCTATATGCATATAAATAAATTTTTGATCTATTTTATTCTTTCTTGCAGAATGTTCGTATTTAAAATATCAAAGATTGCAGCAACGATCTTCTGCCAATATTTTGAGATTGGTTACAATACATGGTTACAAACCAAAGGTAAAAAAGAAAAAGTTAAATGTAAACCCAAAGGTGAAAGTTGGTTAAGTGACACTTAGCAATCTTCTACCGTTTTTCAAATTCATCGGATTCAATTAACACATTTCATCAGTTGCTTGCAATTTTATCAGGTCTTTTAAGCATCATTTGAGATTTTATTACTTTTTTTTAATTTTATTCTTTCTACAGCTTAAATATTTGGCTCAACTGTACTTTAAACAAATACAAGTTGCGCCTTACGTCAAGGAAGGACTTTTTCGGCACTAATCTGCAAACTGACTGACCAACCTATTTAATTAATATATACTTTTCTAAAATAACATGCTTGGTTTTTTTCAATAACATGATTTAAAGTAGAAATATGCTTATGCATAAAAATTATAAAAATTTTTCTTTTAATTAATTGTACATTCCAATTGTACTTTCAATCTATAAGACATGCTTTTAAATACAATCAATTTCTGTTTTAAAAAAGAATATTTTACATATATATATAATTAGATCAAGCTAGAACAAGCAATATAATTATATCAAGCTTATTTTCCATAAGTCAAGTCCTTAAATAAAATCCGATGTCGTTTCTTTATACATTCTGCTTACAAACAAATTATGCTATTTTTTGTGAGGTTATTTAAGCCATCTCAGGTGAAGTTCTCGTTCTTAGATCAGTTCATTATGAAATAGTTCCTCCTATAATTTTTTGTTTAAAATGGATTATTCTTGTAACTTACTGGATTATTCAACAGGCTTACTCGAATTCGGTTGCTTCGATTGCCTTTTAATCGGAGATAAATTCTTCCCATAAAAGAATATTTAAATATAACTTTAAATATTTTTTTAAAATTACTTTCCAAAATGAATGCAAGATTCATTGGAAAAAAATGCAAAAAAAGAAATCAGAGATATAATTCCAGCTAGAAGTCAACGGAACTGCCAACATGCATGAGCTGCAAAGCGCTGTTCAGCTACGAGCAACCGGAATTCATTGTTTATTAGTTAATGCTCAAACAGAAAGAAATTAAAATACAATTAAGAATCATAGGATTGGTGTTATATTTTGACTCTGTAGCAAGAATCGGAATCGTATCTTAAAATGGCAAGAAATAAATGTTAATTTGATACACGAGCTGGCAACGTGCTAATTGAACGAAATATTTTTTGTGGTTGTGATATCATAATTTAATTCAATCGAGTGTTGGACCAAAACGATCAAAAGCAACAGGTTCAAAGTGCACATAAATTATCAAAATACTCACAATGTTCTGCCAACAAATTATCTATGCTAAATTAAAGCAATGTTTCATAATCTAATTAAAGAAAGAGCTTTCTCGTCAGTTATTAAATAATTCACCAAATTTACCTGCATTCATACCGGGATATTATTATTAATATTTATTTTACTTTTATACTAAATGCGAATATACGTGCACATATATCTTGACTTTTTATCTCGATATAATTTGAAAAGTTCAAAGAAATTACTCTTAGAATGATATTTCACAAAGCAACAGAAAATCAGGCGAATTCAAGATGGTTGATTGTAATATTTTATCGGTTTTTATAAAAGTACCGCTAATATTATTAAAAAAACTAATTAATACATTTAAAATCTCCAACATATTTTAATAAGCTTTTTAAGTTTTAGACATAAATACATATATAAAGAGGAAAAAACATTAAAAAAATAATAAGAAAGATTTAAAAACCATTATTAGTTATCAAAATAACGTTGCTTAAAATTATATCAAAATCGAGAAGTTTAATTTTTATCTAATAGGGAAATAGTAAATGGAATCAAATATAAAAATTGATTTCATTTTAGGATTTAGGCATTTTTCCTATGTCAGAATTTGAAGAAAAATAAAATTCTTCACGTAAAATTCTTTTTCTTTGTTGTTCCATCAGTATTCGGAATTTATTCATGAGATTGCAAATACCTAGGCAGAGACTCTCTGCGCCAGACACACATGGTTAATCATTCATAATCCTTTTATCTCTCTCCTCATCATTAAATACAGATAATTCATAAGTGAGGAGGAAGCACTGAAGATCGAATTTTTTAACATATGCATTGCAAACATGGTAGTATCGAGAGTGGGGAGGTGAGAATGGCCTCTGTCCCTGGTTCTGACAGAGGGAAGGAATGTGAAAATGCCTGTTTAGATCGGTGCAATTTCATAGGTCATTTGAAGAACAATTTGCGAATAAGCAAGCCTTTTCTGGTGGATTAAGCTTTATGTTAGTTGTGAAACTGATCTGACACCTTCACAAGCTGACTACCTTACATATAAAACTTTGTGCATCCTTTACCAAGATATAAATAGAAACATAATCGCATCTGCAGCACAATTAGTTTTTAGAATTTTACAGCTGACAGTAATTCTTGCTTATTCCTGGTCGTTTGAGATAGGGCAATGTGTGTTTACTTCATTTTTCTAGAGCTATTTTCTGCGGTCTTTAATCTCACGAATAAAAAAAACCCGCCATTCTTTTACAGTAAAAAAAAGTGCTTTTGATGAAGTGAAAAAGTGTCTCTTGACGAAAAGAAGAGGGTCTCTTACAGGGAAGGAGCTAAAAATAAATCATAGGGCTTGCGGGCAAAAGAGGGAAAGAATAGACATGAAAATTTCTAGATCTATTGGGTTCAGATAGTTTCATCATGTTTATGAAGGATAACAGAACGACAACCCTTTTAAAGAGATCGTTGGTTTGAAATTAAGGAAGGGAAGTGGTTTTTCTTTTCTTCTACTGTTTTTATTTTTATCAGAGAACGAGGAATAGGGAGAGAAATTATTGAACTTATTTGCATGCTTCGGAAAGCAGAAAAAAAGTTTGAAATTAGCAAATTGAATTAAGTATTTTTGTGTTTTTACATTGTTTTATTCTATGAAATATTAACTGAATATCGCAACCAGCTGGTATTTCCATCTTATTAATTGCGCTGATTTAATTATGTCTACAACTTTAAATTTCCCAACGTAGTTTATTTAGGAGGAGTGATTACAATAAATTCAGCAAATGTTTTAATATACTTTTATATGATTGATAACATCGTGGTATTATTTTTTCTACTGTTCAAAGTACAAAAACAAAATTTGTCCTCTTTGATACGTTATATACATTAGATTCTAAAGATATATTCAATTACTCTTCTTCAGATTTGATACTACAGTCTTTCTAAAATGCAATTTGTAATATAAACTCCTTTTTAAAGTTTCTCACGTTAATCTGAACATTTTTATTTTGTCTCACTATCCTATTAGAAACTTTCAGTTTCATTTTCATTTTGGAGTAATTGCAACTCGATTTTCTCTTGTTTCAGAAACTTTAACTAAAAGTTAAATAGAAATTATTAATCTTTAGTATTCTAATAGTTGGAATTTTATTTTTAATCCTCTTTAATGATAGTAGTTAAGAGTATTTTAAATGTTAACGTATTTAGTCTTTCAAAGCATCATATTATATTTTCATTCATTACGTAATGATTGGTAGATCGTTTTAGCTTCCCCATCTATTAATATTTTTCCTATTCGGTTTACTCACACATGAAGGTTTAATTTAAAATATTCAATATTTATTTAGATTTTTTTACTTATTTGAAAAATTAAAAAGAATGATTCAAATTTGTTTTAATTTCAATTTTTATTAAAATTATAGTCTTTGACTTATCAAACTCAAAAGTAAAATTTATTTCTTCTTAATTGTTATCGTCAAAGTGCTTTAAAAAAGTGGTTCTTTAATAAAATATTTAAACTACAAAAAGAGGAAATTACGATAGAAAGTATAATTATTTATAAGGCTATCTTATTAACGTATTATCGGCGTTAACACACCTTAATGTACTATCAGCGTGCTATGATTAACAATCATATTATAAGCCCTTTACTCGAATTTAGTGTTAAATGAAACAACGAAATGTTGTGCAGCTGCAGTTTTTTTTTCCAACAAATTTTATGGTTTTGCAACATTTCGCATTTTTTTCATTTTCTTTTATAACAAGATGTAAAAATTTGAAACATACCTCTATGAAAAAAAGAATGTTTCTCGGTATTTTTAAAATAATAGTACGTTTAAAAGTAAAATTATCATTTGAAAAAGTTCAAATTAATATTAAAAAATTATTATAGGATATTTAATTTTAGGACCAAATTTAATTTTTTTTTTAATTCAAAAATCCCTAAAATTTATACCCAGAAGTTTGATTCGAAGGTATATCGACAAAATTACACATTAGTTTTAATGGAACAGATTGAAAATCAAATACCTCAGCCAATAAATCCAGAAAATTTAAAAATTTAAGAACATTTCACACGCACTTATACATATATCATGTACAGTCTGTCAAAAAGTATTGGGACACACGACAATTTGAAGGATTTTATCATAATACAAATTAAAACCATCATAATACAAATTAAAGTATACAAATTAAAACCAAACCAATAAATAAATATTATTTTGATATATACAAATCAGAATAATTCAAACAAAACTCTCATATTAATGCAATTATTACTATAATTAAAAATAAAAGAAATCAAGTTAAAACACGTGCTCAAAAAATATTGGGGCACTTAAAATAATAACACCAATAAATTAAGAAAAACAAGGCAAACTTAAAAGTTAATATCTTGCTGGGCCACCCTTGCTTTTTATGACCTCTCGTAGTCTATTTGCCATGGATTGGACCAATTTTTTGCAAGATGATACATCAATTTTGGTCCACTCTTCGATTAAATGTTTTCTTAAATCCTGCTTGTTAGAAATTTGATATGCCTACAGTTTTTGCTGCAGATAATCCCACACATCTCGATGGGATTAAGGTCTGCACTTTCTGCAGGAGTCTTAATAACACTAGGATAGTTGTAGAGGATCCATAAATTGTAAATATCAGCATAACTTATAAATAGGCCTCTGGTCATTATCTTGGCCTGTCCTAAAAGGCCTTGTGATTCCCAGCTCGCTTGCCCTCTGCTTTAAATTTCGCTTGAGAATGTCAAGATAGATATATTTATTCATTGTTACATCAATAAAATGTAAGTATCCGGCAACAATGCTTGCCATACAACCACAGATTATTTGATTGCCACCTCCATATTTGATAGGCTTTAAATTTTTGACATGCATTTGCTGTATTTGGTTTCTGCCAAACTTTTTACTTGCAGTCCGATCCGAAAGTGTTTTATTAGCTTTCATGAACAAAAATTACTTTTTCCTAAAATTCTTTTGTTGCTTTACAAACTTTTAGCAAATGCCAGCCTAGCTTGTCGATTTGCTTTGCTAAGGTAGGGCTTTCTTTGAGGTGATCTGCCAAGATATTTATGCTTTCTCAAAACAATTCTGACAGTTTCAAAATTTATAGATTTCACGAACTTACTTTTGTATCGCAGAGTAAATTTTATTGCATTAGTTTCTGAATTAAAGTGAACTTCTTTCACAATGCACCTCTTTTTACGTTCATTAAATGTCCTTGGAAGCCATGATCTTTGAATTTTTTCAATACTATTTGTTTTCTAAAATTTTGAATGTTGTTAAAAAATAGTATACTTACTCAATTTCAAGATTTGTTCTATACAGCAAACCGATTTTCCAATTTTTCAATGACTTATTGTAAGATTTCGCACATCAACCTTTATATTTTTTACCATTTTTCTGAAACTTTTATCTTTAAAATTGTAGTCTAAAAGTGTGGCAGTAAGTTCAATTCTATTGATTTGTAAATTATTTGTTGAATTTCTCATTTCAAAAATGCCCATATACTTTTTTACTCCTATTTTGCCTTTGAATTATATTTAAAAAGCTAGATCTCATTATAATTCTGAAATACCAATAAAATTTTACTTACAAACTGTACACCAAATGTTAAAATATTACTTGTTTCATTTTGTTTATATTTTAATGTGATAAATAGTTTTATAAATAGCTTTGTAGTTATTCAAACCAAGTGTCCGAATATATTTTGCGTGACTGTATGTATTCTTCGCATCGCCATTTATTCCATCCTTCTTTAATCCTAGGAATTGCTACAGAATTGAAGTTTTTCTGTCCTGTTACGCTGGGTTCAAGGGTATAATAATGTGTATCAATAAATAGGATAAAAAAAATAATGTGCTGTATAACAAGAAATAAATAACACCCTGAAATAAAGAAATTTACGAAAGTGCTCGGCATAAACGCTCTGATTTGGCGATTCTAGGTGACAATTCGAAGCCAGAGGTTTATGAAGGAGTGTTGAAAATGAACTTAACGAATTGCATTTGTATTCACATCAATAATATAACTGTAATTAATGAAATAATTATGAAATAAACTTTTTTAATGCACAATTTTTCATTTTTAAATTTTTCTGGAAGGGATTTCTTGCAATACTTGAAGTTTTTCTATACGACTAATCTGTCATTATCAAACTCCGAATTAAGAAATATAATCTACATTTAAGATGCAATTTATTCATAAATGAATCTAAGCTTTAGTGAAGACAAAATTTTAGATTTAAACTGAGATTATATTATGACCGAATAATTTTCATCAACAATTGTTGAACGAAACAAATTGCATAACCACTCAGCCAACTTTATCTTGAAGATACATGTTTAATATTTAATATTTTGTCCTGTACCCGGTTTAAAAATTGGTACAGCCACTGCAGTTGTCCATTTACGCTATCATGTGGAGCTGCATTGCGTTACTTGTTTTCTTCATGCAGGTTGATGCCCTGATCACTTTACGCATTAAGTCAAGATGATCCTATTTGACACTTTCACTGAATACCGTGTTGTAAGTTAATATGGCTTGAAACGTATGTAATTATAAGATTATTTTCTTCAAAAATTAATTTATAATTCAAGAAATAGGTGAAAAAAATGTTTATTTTTGCATAGATGTAGAAAACATATTAATTTAAACAGTTTATAAATTGTTTACACTTTACACAAAATACACTTTAAGTAATTCTGAAAAAAAAAACAAATTAAAAATAAATAAACACTAGCCCTGGAGAGAAACAGGTCTCATGAATCCACCGACATGCCGAATGCGCTATCTGGACTTTTAGCGATGGTGACACATTACTAGTATATAAGCTACACTGAAGATTTCAGGGCCGTTATCTTGAAACTTTCTGTCTATTGCGGTTTAAGAATTTAATGAAAGAGCATCCTAAAGGTTACTACCGTTATACTAAATCTCATTCCGATCTCTATTTTTCAACATTTGTGTGTGTGTGTGTGTGTTTTATTATATAACCAGGTGATGCCAGATTTGGCTCTCCTTTTTAGACATAATTTGCAAAGTGCGAATATGCTTCTATTTAAATGGTTTTATTTTTCATTCAAAATTAAGAGAAATTCGGGAATTTAATCTCCGGAAAAAGAAAAAAAAAATCCATGACATCAAATCATTATTAACTTCTGTAGGGGCTGGTAGGAAATCGAAAGTAAGCAAATTCCTAGCTGCAGAACTTTTTTTTGGTGTCTAATCAGGGGTATGGATTAACACATTCTACAGAATATACAGAAATCGTTTTATTATTGTTCAAAGATCGCATTCGCTCTCTTCAAGAGATATTTCAAGCTCAGCAATAACTGTTTTAACCCTTTTGGAGTCCGTGGGAAGTATGCTTCAAACCAAATTTATCAATCTTTGTATGAAATTATGTAGGTTGGCATAAGTTCTGACAAATTCTTTTATTAAGTTAGAAACTTAGAGGCTTCAGTTCTTTGTCTCAGACAAATTGATGTGTCTTGATTTATTACTTAATTATTAATTAATCAAATTAATTAGTTAATCAAATTAAATTGATCTAATAAGCTAAATGAAAACCTTTTCTTATTCTAATTTCAAGCCAAAAATATTTTAACATAATATGACTATAAAAAATGGCCCTTTAAATGGTTAAATGGTTAAGTAAGAAACTGGAAACACTCTCTTGCTCATAAGTAAATTCTGAGCCAATTGATTTGCTCTTATAAATATCACTAAAGTCATCTCCATAAATACTGCTGTTTCATCCTTTTCTGAAAAAGCTCTTAACGCCGCGTTTTTATAAAAGGTTTTACCTGAACGTTGGATATATATTCAAAAAATGAAGTATCAAATGTATGCCAAAAATTTTCAGAACCTTCAGTTTCGTTTGGTAGATTTCCTATACATAAGTTTCCGGAAATGTCATTAAACATTACAGGAAATTTATCATAGTTCCTTATTGAATTTTTCATTCCTCTCATTTCATTCTCCAGGCTGCTGTAATGAAAACACATTGTCTTCGCTTATAGAAATGAAACAAGGGTGATTATCGTTGTATATCACCATTTCGCTACAGTGCGGGCACAAGTAGTACTGAGCCATGTTTCTTAAGACTATCATTTAGAGCAAAAGCATTTACACAGACATCACACACAAAAGGCTTATCATCAATGTGGTATCGATAATGTCTTTGAGATTTCCTTACTGATTAAATTTTCCCACACATATATCACATACATAAGGCTTTCCACCCGTGTGGATCATGTAATGCCGATCACGATGACCTTTCTGAGAGAATTGTTTATTACATATATTACATACAAAGATATTCTCACAAGTGTGTGTTTGATAGTGATTGATTAGATGATCTTTCCTACTGAATTTCTTAGGACATAAACTGTAAGGAAATTTCTTCTTGTGAGGACACATTTTCGAAAGTCCAACCACAGCATTATCATCATCATTTGTAGAGATAGGTTCCCTCAGGTAGGTAATCATTTTCTTATTATTGTGACTTCTTATTTCTTATTATTGTGATTCTGAGAGAGCACTTCGGGTGAGATATATTTATCATTTACACCGTCCGACGCATGTATTTTGTCATTTCTTATCTACTTGCTTCCTGATGGGAGATCAGGATTAATAGGCGAATTCTAAGTTCCAGAAATCTAATTATTATCTCAGTATCATTTTCTAATAGTAAATTCTAGATAATCCATAAAATTATTTTATTGTTATTCAAATGTCTGCCATTTGCTCTTTTCAAGAGATGTTTTATATTTTTCATCAGCTGTTCCAAGCAAATAATCTGATACACCTGATTCTCTTTGTCTTTGAATGTCAGCAATACTTTATCCAGTGACAACTATCGTTTTTTATTTTATTTATTTATTATTTTAATTTTGCGATAATCGTTTTCAGGTCCGGAATAAGATTCAATATTTTCTAAAGAAACTGCAAACGATGCATTTTCTTTAGTTAGAACTTCAATCACCTGAACTTTCGAAAACGGTTTAAAATATGAAATATCACATAAATTTCTTAGTTGTGTAATGCAACTCTCTGCCCCCCCCCCCCCAAAAAAAAAGTCTACCCTACCTAGTCTAAAAGTCCTACCCAAGTTTTCCGTGGAGTAAAGCGATTCGTCTTTTTCATTAATTTGAAATATCAACAAATTCATGACCTCAAATTTTTTACATTTATTCTTTTACTTATTATTTTCGGGCATATCGACTTAAGCACCCAGAATTATCATTCTAATTTTCTATAGATTTCTCTTTCATTTAATCATAGTTTTTATCGGATTCTTCTGGCCTTTGTAGTGAATACCTACGGTCAAATTTCTTGTGAAAGAAGCAAGGTTGATTCGCACCGTGTGTCAGTATATTGCCGCAAGTTTTGCAATGGTATGGATCCATTTATTTTCAATTGAAACAAAATTCTGTCTTACAAAAAATGTATATTCAACTAATACTGAATATAAGGAATTAAAGTTTCTGTTTCTTTGGAAGTTGTTTAAATTTCGTTGAGTTTTTTAATTTCGCAACTGTTTTAATAGTAAAAATGGATTCAAAACTTTAATGAATTATGAATTGATCGTTTCTTAAATAAATCCTGGGTTCGATTCTACTGAAGAAATCGTGATTTGATGTTTAAAATCAGTCTTCGGTTTTATTCAATTATCTACATCCTTTGATGTTTCTAAATCTGCAAACCAATTAAGTCAGTATAAAAATATGATTTAGATGTTCTAAAGCAGATTTAAGGTGTTTAAGAAATTAAGACATAGTTAATGGAAGATTTGTTTTTACCTGACTTCTATAATTGATTCGAATTCATTACTTTGAGTGTATTTTCATTACTCCTGTGAATTTAAATTATGTGAAGAAAGATATTATATAAGACAAGACGCAAATAAAAGAATAAGATTTCAAAATAGAAGTACATATGTCTATGAAATAAAAATTGACTATTTCATCGCATTTTATTAAAAACAGATACTATGTGTTCAGAATGAACTACTACAAATACACTAATAGCTATGAAATGGTTTGAAATTCAATGAGATTCTTTTAGAGAATATTTTATTAAATAATGTATATGAACAAATTAATTTTTTTTTCTTCTCCTTTTGACCTATAAGGAACGGTCCCGTTTCCATTTTATTTTCCTCCGGTAAAAACATTTTAAATACATATTTATAATTATTTACTTTTAAGATATACTTCAGTAATCAGATTGTGTATGATGTAATATTTTGGAATGGGACTGAAATGAAATATAATAACAGTAAAACGAAATCTGGATATAAATTCTTCAATCCTTTTATCTTTATCCCTTTTGCCGTTTCCATTTCAAATATTTCGCAAGCATAAATTTTGATAATGATTATAAGTCTGCTCTATAATCATTACGTCATTTGACTGTTCTAAATTAAGAGACCAGTTCTAAGATAAATTTTTTATATTGTCCAAATATAGACCTGTTTAAAGTGTAGAAGATATTTTTTAAAAAAACTGAGTAAAATCTTGTTTTTTATTTGACACACTCACTATGCTGTTAAATACTGAAAATTCATATTTTTTGGAAGAATATTTATTTAGTATAAATGAGCTAGTAAATATTCTTATATAAATACAATTTTTTTGAGACAAACAAAAAGGATTCACCATATTTTCAAGAAAATTAAATCTTGTATTCATTTTATGAAAATAAAGTCACAATGATTTCAATTTTATCCTCTTGAAAATACTCCATAAAGAAGTTAAAAGAAAACTTTTCCTGAAATAATCTCCTAAATTCTAAGTGAAGAGAGATGAAACTTTTTCTTTAGTTCTGTAGAATTTGATTCCGACCGCTAAAACTTTATACACTAAATAATTCAACATCTACTCTACGATGTTAATTAAATTTCTATTAAAAAATGTATTTCATATAATAGTAAGAGAAAGCGAAAATTTAATATACATCAAAAGTTATGGCTATTTTATAACTAGTAAAACCCTAAACAAAAAATTCATATTTAACACATACATTTTTTATTACAAAATATGGGTTCTCTTCTCTTCGAAGTTATCTCTTCGAAGGTATTGAATTCAACACCGGATTGAAATCTTGAAGAGCGCGAGTTTTCGTAAGATTGAAAAAATAGGAATATACGAAATCCGAGTTTGCATTCACTTTTGTAAACTGGAATTTTCTCTGCCCTTTAATTGCATTATCATTTGATTACGCAATTTAGGAATTTTAGTGACTTATCTTCCCATCAGAAGTTTAATAAATGAGCTATTCTAATTTCGAATCGATTAGAAATTTAATACTCCTTCTCGGAAAGATAATGTGAATGAAATGTTCCACATTGGAAATCACTGAAAACTGATGAGAGAGACACTCTACAGAGAATGATCAAGTGAACCCCACTCCCCTCTTTTATAATTTTGTCATTTTAGAGGGAAGACTTCTTTTATTAGATTTAACTTGTAGCAGATTCTAACGAACAGACGATATTTTAGCGGAATCAACTTTCAGGAGTGAATCGTAATGTCATCAAATGCAATGCTTTACAATCATGTCGCAGCATTTACATTTTGAAATTGAAGTACCGATCAAAAATTCGGTCATCTCTCTTTAGGTGTGGGTGGAAACAAGACGCCTATTTTTCCACATAAATTGTTTCAAATGTGCGTTAATGAAAATTATTTGCACATCACACAAGTTTCAACAGATAGCTAAGTATTAACAGTCTTGTAATATGACTGAATAAATAGTAGAACTCCTCTTTGTGCTTAGTAAAGATAAACTTGAATGAAATTTAGAAACACTTAAACCGTCGAAGAAATAGTTTTTAATGATTTCCTAAATCCGATTATTGATATATTGATAATTATGTTAGCGATTTTGAAAACGTACGGATATGTTAACTAACATTGAATTCATTAGATTATAGAATTTTTATCAATGTTTAACTAAAATTCTTAAAGTTTAGAAACGCAAACAGCTTTTGATTGTGAAATATGAACATATTTTAGTTTAAATTTAATATAGGCTTGTTAATCGGAACCTAAATAAAAATATCATAGCAAAAAAACTTTTCACTTACAATAAAGCCTAGAATTTCTGTCAGTATGAGTCCAAATTTATTATACGTCATACCTATTCCGTCAAATACTTCTAGTAAACAACGTTTTACAACTAGTAAACTGATAGAAATTCTAATCGTCTTTGTCTTGCAATTTTCATAAGACTGCATCTCATCCTCATTTTTATTACATAAAGATCGCGTAAAATCCTGCATATATTCACCTACATTTCATTTGATATCTTCAATTTCCGTTATATAGTTATTATATCTTTTTTCTAATTCGAATAGCTTCGATATGGTGAATAATTAAAATCTTGGGTTAAGAATTGTTGAATAGAAAGCACATACAACGAGACAAGTGAAGATATGCTGTGCAAATTCGTATGATTATCTTTTTTTTTCCTGTGATTACAACTATTGTATCCTTAATATGCTGTTCAAAATTCAAACAATGCTTAAACGATTTTCAAGTTAATTGCATCAAGACCATTAAATTTAGCTCCAGGAAAGGATTCGAAGACATGACAATTCATTACCTCATAGACGAAACGATCGAAGATCAGATCCCTCTTCACATCCACACAAAACAATAGTCTTCGAAACAAGAGAAGATTTTATTACAAGAAAAGCCAACAGTATTAAAAATGGGACATTTAAATAATTTTTAGTCCCGCATGATTCGAAATGAAACATTAATTATCTGTACAAAAAAATGTTCAAAAATTTTCATAAAAATATACTTTACATATGAAACATTCAACATGAAAATTCAGCCAACTCATAATATCTAGAGCATAATCAAAGTGAAAATAGAAGAAGAAATGTTAATTAAAACAAATAAATCGATCTGAGTTTTTCTTCAATAATGAAACGTATTGCTGTAAAATAAGTTTAAAATACGATTTTTGATTTGTTAAAAAGAGGAAACGCTATTACACGTTTAAAACTTGTATCATTGAAAGATTATAACCTATTTTAGTATGATGTAATAATAATTTTTTGCTTAGGATTTTTTTTTGCGAAAATGTCGCTTGCAATTTAATTTAACTACTCAAAATCATTACAAAAGCCTCATTTCGAGATTTAAATTCACAACATTAAAAATGTGCATTTGATAAAGCTGGCAGCCTCTAATTTTCCTTTGACATGTCACCTCGTTTAGCTTTGTTATTAAAAGAGTCGCAAGTCATTCAAAATGTAATCCATTCTCAATTTACCGAAATTAATTTTTATTGCAAATTATAACAAAGAATTTCTTTAAAAAGAAAGAAAAAATTACAGAACTATTGGGATCAAATGTCAAAAATAAAAATATTAATTAAACTAATTACAAAAGTGCATTAAATATCACTTATAGAACATGATTTCAATACATAAAGAAAGGTAATCTTTGTGAAATTCGTTATTTATATTTATACTAAAATTTACATTTTGTATATATTTTCCATTTGGAAAAATACAAAGTCATTTTTTAATTTAACAACAAGTTAAAAAATATACTGCTTACACCAATTCAAAAAAACAATATTGAAGTCGATTATTACAATTATTATTCACACCCAAACATTTTGGCTGAGTTAAAAGACCGTAATAAGTACAATTATTTAAAACTAGTACTTAGTTGGCATTTCAATTTTTGCTCAAATACTCGGGAGAGCTAGACTGTTAAAAGTGAACATCATTACATTTGGAAATATTTAACTTATGATATAAAGCCAAAAAGAGAAAAAAGAATTTTCATATTTGATAGGGCTGAAAAATGTATTTTTGTTATAGAAGGATTTAATGATTAGGATCAGAAACTACGAGAAAAGATACAAAATTAAAAACTATAAACACTTTAATGAAAAATCATTTGAACAGAAAGTCATATTTTCATCGTCAATAGCCAATTAAAAAATGTAATAGCTTACATGCTTAAAATCTAGAAATGTGTTTCGTCAAAATAGTAAAATTCCTAAAGAAATTTTAATAATAAAATTATAACAATTACAATTTTTCAACTCAATAAAGAATTCGAAGTAGTTTCATGCTAAAGTAAAAGATATAATTCTATAATTTGCAAATAAGTTTCACTCCTGCCTTTTCTTGAATGCTTTATGCATTCGCTTCGTTTCTGAAAGACATTTCACAAGCTGGACATTTAAAAGCCATTCCTTTATTCAGTGTGCATCCTATTTTTATGTTTAATAAGATTACCCTTTTGTGTAAAACTTATATTACAAACCTCGCACACGAAAGGTCTGTCACCTGTGTGGGTTCGATAATGAGTGTCGCGATTTCCTTTCCGATTAAATCTTTTTCCGCATATGTCACAAGCATAGGGCTTTTCGCTAGTGTGGATTCTGTAATGTCTGCTGAGAACTGATCTCCGAGAGAATTGTTTCTTACACAGATGGCACACAAAGGGTTTGTCACCAGTGTGAGTTCGATAATGATTGTAGAGATTATGTTTATGATTGAATTCCTTAGAACATAAACTGCAAGAAAATGTCTTCTTTCGAGGACACATTCCTGAAGGTCCAGCCACGGCATTGTCATCTTTTTTGGTAGAATTAAGTTCCTTCAAGTAGACGGCCATTTTCTTGTTCTTACTGTGAGCATGAGAGTGCACTTCGGGTGAAATATGTTCATTAGTCTCACCATCTGATACTTGCATTTTGCCATTTTTCGGTTCTTTACTTCCTGATGGGAGATCAGGATTTGCAATCAAATTTGCTGTTCCAGAAATACTTTTACAATATTAAATAGCTTGATAACACGTTCTAGAGAATATATGAGATTATTTTTATCGTTATTTAAAGATTTCCATTTGCTATTTTCAAGTCGCATTTTACTTTCTACATCAGTGGTTGCATGGATCAGGTCTGATAAACCTGATACTCTTTGCCTTTGTATGTCAAAACCGCTTGCTCCGGTGACAAATATCTCTCTTTTATAAGATTCGCGTTTGTGGTTTTCCGCTCTGTATTGACATTTAACTTTTCCTGAAGAAACATTTATATCAGATTGGACTTCAATTCCCTGAACATCTGAAATAGGTTTGAAATATAAAATATTATTAGGATTCCATAGCTGTGCATTGTTGAAACTGCCTGCAGAAATCTTACACCTGTTTTCCTTTGAAGAAAGCGATTTGTCATTTTCGTTATTTTGAAAACGCGACAAATTCATGAGCTCAGATTTTTTACTTTCGTTTTACCCGGCAGCTCGACTTAAAAATCGGGAACTATCATTCGAATATTCCGTAGATTTTTCTTTTACTTCATCATGGCGTTTATCCGATTCTACTGGCTCTTGTGGTGAATACCTATAGTCAAATTTCTTTTGAAAGTAGCAAGGGTGACCCTCACTTCATGTCACTATATTTCGGCAACGTTTGCAACGGTATTGATCCATTAAATTTCAATTTAGATAAAATTCTTCCTGATCAAAAATGTATAATAAGCTATTATTGAAGAGAAGAAACTGGGATTTCTGTTTATTTAATGGTTTCACAATGTAGGCGTAATGGTTAGTTTTTATATTTCCCAGCTCTTTCTACAGTTAAAGTAGATTCAACACTTGAATAAATTATGAAGTGATCGTTTATTAAGTAACATGCTAGAGTCTTTGGTCCTGAATTTAAATTCTGTGTTGGATTCTAAAAAAGAACACGAAACCTGATATTTAAAATCAATCTTATGTTTACTTAATTATCAATTTTATTATTTGAATTTCTTTTATCTGGAAACCAATTAAGTTAGAATAAAAATATGATTTAAAAAGTCCCGCACTAGAGCACAGTTAGTAAAGAGGGCATGTTTGATGTGACTTTTTAACCTGAATCTTGAAGTTGATTCGAATTTATGACTAAGAATGTATTGTCATTTTCTTTTGGACATTCAAAAGTCCTATGATGTTTATGTATTGACAGAAGATATTACCAAGATCAAAATAAAAGGATAAGATTTGAAAATAGAAATATACATGTCTATGAAATAAGAATTTACATTTCTGTACATTTTATTAAAAACCTTTTCTATGATTATATTATCTCAGTTGACCATATAGGTATGAACTGCTTTCAATTTCAATGACATTCATTAAAAAATATTTAAATTAATATTTTATAATACGATCAAATTAGGATTATTGGGACTCTGCTCCAAGTGACCCATAAGAAACGATTCCATTATCTTTGTATTTTGTACCGATAAAAATATTTTCTATGCATATTTATGATTATTTAATTTCTATAGGTTTCTGTAATCATACTGCGTATGAGGAATTATTTTTGAAGACGACTGAGAAGAAATATAAAATCAATAAAATGAAATCTGGAAATAATTCCTGCAAACATTTCATCTTTATCCATTTGGACGCTTCTATTTCAAATATTAAGCAAACGAAAATTTTGTTAATGATTATAAGTCTATTCCACGCCATTTGAGCATCTTTCGAAATTAAAAGGCCCATTCAATATAGATTTGTTTAAAATATAGAAAATATTTTTACAAAACGAGCATAACCGTATTATTTATTTTACATAATCACCATACTCTTTAGTACTGAAAATAAATTTCTTTTCAAAGAATACTTAATTTACTATAATAAAGAAATAAATATTCTTAAATGAATACAATTTCTTTTTCGCAAACAAAGGATATTCAACATTTTTTTAAAGGAGAGTTTTTATTTATTACATGAAAATAAAAACATAATTTATATTGTTTCGTCCGCTTCAAAAAAAGGATAAAAGTCAAAATTTTCCGAAATAATTTCGTAGATTCTAAGTGCAGTTCTTTTAGTCCTGTGGTATTTCATTCCTAGCGCTAAAGCTTTATCCATTAAATACTTCAACATACACTCAACAATATTAAATAAATTTCTATAAAATATTTTTTTTATTTCAAGTAAATGTAAGAGAAAGTAATACTTTAATATTCACCTAAATTTAAAACTATTTTATAATTTCCAGACCAAATATTCAATATTTAACGCATTCATCTTTAATTATTAAATTGAATTTTCTGCACTTTATCTCTTCGAAAGTATAGGATTCAAATACGGGCAATAAGAGGTATCAAGAAACAAATTCTATAATAAGTAATAATATTCCGATGTGTTCAAATACTCGCGTAAAAAACAGCCCAGTATTCTTAGGTTGAAGACACCATTCATTGCAAGAATAATGAATATAAATGAATGACAGCCTCGTGGAAGTTTTAACAAAAATTTAACAGAACTGTATAGTTCTTTAAAACTGAAAATTCTGTAGATGCTGTAGTTTCGAAATTTTGTTTCACTATTTAATCACTATTTCACTATCAGATAAATATCTAACTATTTTTCATGTATGTTACAAATTTAAACAGTTTTTTTTATTTTTGTCATCAATATAGAATACTGATTTCATTTGTTTCTTTTTTCATTTCATTTCAAATTAATGCTTCCTTTTGTAAAAAATCTGTAACTTCATTTTTTTAATAATTAAACAATGCATCTGCAATTTATTTTAAATCTCAGAATAATATATTTCAAAAGTTTGCATCAGAAGCACCAAAAATCTCTATATGCTTTGAGAAAGAATAGACTTTATTTTAAATCTGACGTGTGTTTTTTACATTTGTATTAGAGATTCGATTTTGATATTTCGCTGTGCTCCGAATCATGTGTATATTTCCAGCAATGATAAAGGAGACGATGGAATTAAAAATAGTGTTTACCAGGCTGCAATTGGAGAAGCGCAACATCGATTACACACAGACATATATATATGCATATTATATATTATATATATATATATTGCCTTATTTACGCAACTTATTCTCATTCTAAAAAAATATGTTCGACATATTATTAATTACAGTTCACAACTATTACACATGCTTAAGGAATTAAGGAGTTTTGAACAAAAATGCAAATTAATTCTGAAGGTTAAATTAGGATTTGATAGTTACATAGCTACAGATATTTTCAGTTTATATTTTTAATTTGAGAATTGTTTGACCAAATGAAATATAAAGAGAAATCAATCATCCAACTTCGGTTTTAGATTTAACTATTAATTAACACCTCTTTTTGCCGACGATCAAAAGTTCAAAAGGAACAAAAATATGTTACATTTGTTTCACTATTCTGAGGAAAAATAAACAAACGTTTTTCATTTCTATGTGATTGCACAAGTCTATAATTATTTATTTATGCAGCCAAATTATCTAATAATTCCCTTCAAGTTAAACTTAATACATGATATCGCAAGTTCTCCTCTGACGACTGTTTCTGAATCTATTCACATGATGTTTAAGTTCAAATTACGATTTCAAAAGTTCAGACGATTGTATTGTTATTTAAGTATTAAGTATTGTATTAAGTTAAGTTATTATCTTTATCAAGAAGCTTGGTTAATGATTAAGCATGTTTGTTTGTGTGTGTGTGTGAGTGAGTACGCGAACGTGTATTCAATTTTTGTAAGACCAAAGAATTTGGATGGCATGAACTTCCCATCGCCGTTTGTTTAATCTCTCTTTAATTTTATTTAATCCTAGCGACTGCTACAGATTAAAGGCTTAAGTGTCCGTGAGAAATAAGATTAAAAATAATGTGTACTGAAATAAAGATATTTTAGAGAGTGCCTGGTGTAAGCGTTCTGATTTTGCGAAAAATAGGTGGTAATCTGAAGTCAGAGACTTTTGAAAAAAGTCTCGAATATGAACTAATTGTATTTATATTCATATCAATCATATAATTATATTTAATGAAGGAATTATAAAATAAAGTTTTATATGCACAATTTTTTATTATTACATCTTTCCAGAAGGGATTAATTACAAAATATGTGACTTTTCTAAACAGCTAATGTGTCATTATCAAACCCCGATTTAATAATAAATTATCGTTGCGTTTCTTGATTGCACAACAATTCATTAACCCTTAGTAGCCTAATTTACGAAAGTGATTTATTTTTAATATTGCTGTGTTTGCTTGAGGGTCTAGATGAAGGGAAAAATAGCTAGAGAATTAGTAGGTAGGTTTTATGTAGGGCGGAATGCCTGAAGTATCAAAATTGATACTCACAAAAATAGCACTAGTTTCTTCAAGTAAAACATGCACTCGCAAAAAATAATTATATCATAGCGAAAATAATATATTCACTTACCTCAAAAGTATTTATGTTCTTCAGAAAAAGAAAATATATCAAATTTGTATTTAACAAAACTTTTAGTAAAATGTGTTTACTTGTTCACTTTGCCGCGCAAGTAATATGTCATAGATAAAAAAAAACAATAATGACATTTGATTTTTTTTTAAATTTCGTTGGAAAGAATATTATACAACAGTAAAATACGTACAGCCAACCTATAAAAAAAACTAATAGTAATGTGAACATTCGGTTTAAAAGATTGGTATCAAAATTGATACTCTAGGTTATTAAGAGGTAATTTAGTGAAGATTGTGGTCTGGGTGAAAATGACTTGAAGACACATGTTGTCTTTTCTGGGGTTTATTGGTAACATCAACAACACAAAAGGCACATGAAAACGCCAAAGTGTAGAAGGCCTAGAGAACTACACATAAAACTCTCTCGGGAGAGCCGAGCCGAGAGTCGAGATAACACTCCCCCTAGTACAGGATTCCAGTTCGCTTCTACTAGAAAAAAAAATATACTAAACAACAACAGGGAGACCACGTGACACATGATTGGCAGCTAGTTACGCCCAGAAAGATCACGTGGTTAACTGAATTCTTAACACCGTGCTAATGAAATATAATCTGCATTTAATGATGCAGATTATTCTTGAATCAGGGAAGTTAAAGCTTAGTTTTTAAACTTATATTATAATAAGGCTGAATAATTTGCATGAATAAATATACAAGGAAACCAAATTTCCTGGAATAATACCATTCATCCAGCTTTCTTTGGAAGGTTCATGTAACGATCTGTCAAGAATGCAACATTATTAAGATAATAAAGGTATTACTTTTTTATGATATTTATATTGTTAACAGCTAATAATTGAATCAAATGCAGAACTTCATGTCCATATATTCTGTGAGTTTCTATGTAAATAAGCATTCATATTTTTTATTAACCACTGGCATTCTTTGGTTTCCTCATAATGAAGAAAAACGATTCCTGCTATTAATTTATGCTGAAATTGAATTATTGACGTAAGGAATCAGACCGTATTCTATATCAAGCCATAAAAATGGAAAATATGAATTCCTGAAAGTAATCAATACATTCATTCAAATCCAAAATCAGATTATCATTTTATATTATTTTTAAATCCCGAATATTTTTTATCAAAGAATAAATTAATTATCATCTAAAATATTTTATGCCTGCGAAACATATCTGAATTTAATGATTTTATTCTTTCAAAGTATGCAATCAAAATAATAGGTAGCAAATTATTTGTGAAATCCTATGCATTCTATATTATTCCATCAGAATTCATGTCCATTTTGAGGCAATAATACCTCTTTTCTGTTAAATTCTAAATCATGAAAAAAATTATTCGATTTTATTGATTTGGTATTCAACTCACAGTCCGTATAACCTTTTTTATTTTCCCCAAGTTTCGATTTAAAAAGTTAGAAAAATTATGAACAGGTGAAATATATGTTAGATTTGAAATATGTAATTCATCAAATATATATCCAGACACAACTAGTCTGTATGAATCAATTCAAATCTTTCTATATTGTAAAATAAATTTTATCCAAAACATTCAACAACAATATTCCTTATGTTCATTGAAATACATATTTACGGCATATTTGGCATTGAAAAAAAAACGCAGATCCATTCCATACAATAAGTACATGGATAATGTAAAAGACATAAATGAATCGTTTTCTAAAGCATCAACAGAAATAATATGAGATATAAAAATTATATCAAAAAAAAGTTTGAAACTCCGAGCATAAATTCGTTCAAACAAAACTAGTTTTGATTTCTAATATACATTTTTAATCCAAATTCTTCCAAAATAAATATATTTCTGTAACAGAAAAAAGCCCTAAGTTATAAGAAATCAATAATTGATTTTTAATAATCAATTAAAATTACAATTCATAAAATACGGTATTCGATAGCAAGGTAAAATTGTATAATTTTCTAAAATAAACTACACTCTAAATTAGAAATTTCAATTTTCCTCAATGAATCAGATTCAAAAAAAAAAAAAAAAATGTCACTCTGTGTAAATACTTTACAAAAAGAATTTCAACATGTTCCATTTAGTTCATGTCTTGTTAATTACTTTTGACTAGTAGTGCTTGATGAAATTACTTCTACTGATGGATCGCATGCCGCAATCCATACGTTAAAAAGGGTTTTTTCCGCTGTGTTCGAATATGTTTCTCAAATATCCCCTACATTAAAATTCCTTTGTCACAAATATGACATCCGTATTTATTTGGATAGCCTCTTAATAATCGCTTTCTGAGCAAATCCTTTGCATCAAACATGCTGAGTAAATGTAAAATCTTAATTATGGGTTTGGTTATGCTTTATTATAGAAAAGCCAGATTCCATTGAATGGAATACAGTATTTAATCAGACGATTTGGGAAAACGTTGAAAGAGCAGGCAATCATTGAACACTGGACTCTGTCCATGTTGCAAAAAGTATTATGGAAAAACTGGCAGATGAAATATCAACGGGGAGTAGAAGGGCTCAAAACCCTGGAAGAACAAACGGGAATTGTCGATTCGGATTGTTTTGCTCTAATCTGAGATCTGTACCCATATAATTTGCAGGCTCAGCACCAGTTATTACAAGAAAATACTGATAAAAAAAAATTATGCCTTTCTTCAAGGACGCTTGCACAAATGGAATGCGACTCACAATGGTTCCTGAACATCTTTTGGATGGATGACGCCTACTTTTCATTGCACTGTAATCACAAGAAGGCGAAACCGTTGTATTTGGGATCCGTCAGATTACTGTAAATACCTGATCAACATACTGCAATGTCTTTATATGAATTTTTTTGTGGTTTTACTTCATCTTTTCGTCCCGATTTTCTTTTAAACGCTTTCTCTATATCTGGTCAAAAAACATGTACAACCACTGCAATTGCACTTCTATGCGACCAGATGGAGCTGTATTGCATTACTCATGATCTTCATGCAGATTGAAGCCCTGCCCACTTTAAGCATCAAGTCAAGACGTTCCCATCTGACACTTTAACTGAAGGAGGAATTTTAATTTATGGTTGTAAGTTTATGTGGCTTGAAACGTATGTAAATGTATGATTTTTTTTTCAAAAAAATTAATTTATAATTCAAGAATTAGGTGAATAAATATTTATTTTTGCATATAAATGAAAAAAAATTAGTTGAAACAGTTTGTAAATTGTTAAATTGACTTCAAGCATTTTTGAAAAAAAAAAGCATCTATGAAAACGGGTCTCATGAATGCTGAACCACCTACATACCGAGTGCGCTATTCCAACATTTAGCGACGATAACACATTATTAGTCTTTAAGCTATACTGATGGTTTCAGGGCCGTTATTTCGAAACTTTCTGGCAATTGCGGTTTAACATTCTAATAAATGAGCATTCGAAAGCTTAAGACTCTTATACTAAACCTCAACTAATCGAAATCAATATTCCATGTATAATATAATGTGATAATTATGTGATAATAAAGTGCCAATATATTCAAAATAATGCTCGCTTCTAAGTAATTTTATTTTTTATTGAAAATTAGTTTAAGGTCGATAATTTGCACTCGAGAAAAAAATACGTTCGATATCGTCAATTACATTAGAAGTAGGATCTTTATTTAAAGTGTTCATACCAAAGCGATATACCTTTTAGTGGGATGCAGATATTTCAGTGTGAAAGCGTGAAAGTAAGATATCGATTCTTTCGTTTGGAGAATATCGACGATGTCAAGGTCTGCTGCTTTCCAAGTGATAAAAATATTGAGTACAATTACTTCTCTTCCATTAGTTAAAATCTTTCGAAAGAATTTCATTAATGGTGGTAGATATCCATTTCTCAGATCCAGACGTTTTTGTGTTTCGAGTTAAATTATACGCTGGTACGTTTTTAGGAATACCATCATGACCTTGAGTCCAAACAAGTTTTAGAGAGTTAATATTTTTTTTCAAAAAGAGAGAGAGAGGGAGGTCCAATTTTTTCTGATTATGAAATTTATAATTAATATTAATAAGAACCTGTAAATCTGATACGTTGTCTGTGAGCAAAACAAAATCACGCATGTCTACAGAAAGTTGTGGAATTGTGAGAAAGATGGCATGTAAGGAATTCTTTCTCATGTAAAATGTTATGTAGTTCAGAGTCTTATCCAAAAATTTTTGTCATTTTGTTGTGATAATAGCTACCAGAATGTCCTTTCACTGTACCCTTGAATGAATGATAAGGTTCAGATATCTTTATAAAGTTTATTAAGGTTGTCATATGGAGTGTCAAGAAGCGAGATTGATTTTTAAAACTATATATCAGAATCTATATGATTCTAACTAAAAAGCGCGCGTGTGTGTTTATCACTGTTAGATCGAGAAATATCATATTTGAAATAGTTATACTTCGTAAGATGGGAATGCACATTTCATAGACATTTTTCTTTCAATTTTAAGTGAACATTAAAAATATTTTGAGTATTTTTCTTCGGTTACTCCCAAAACAGAAAAAAATGATTTTCATACCATTTAATATCTTAAAATATTATCTTTTTCATGATAGATATTTGATTACTGTGGAAATTTTTCCCAAATTTTCGCAATTTTTAAAAATAATTATTCCAAAATTTTCCACTTCAAATTATATTGTTTATTAAATTTTCAAACTATTTTCATTGCTCCCTAAACTATCTAAACATATGATTTTTTTACCTTTTTCAAACCTAAAGAATAAGAATATAATTCAATATCTATCCAGTTCATTTGATGAATGAAAAAGTGAAATTGCAGTAGCATGGTAAGTACAAATCGATTATTGCGACATGATATACACCAAAGAGCCACTACATATTGACCAACCTCTTAATAACATGTAGGACCACCTTTCGCCTGCAAAACTGCCAGCACCATTGACTCCACAATGAAGCTGGCAGACGAGGCTTTGACTCCACTAGGTGATAATAGGTAGTCTGAGGTATCTGATACCAAGCGCTCACCAACTGGTCCTGTAATTCCCTCACATTGTGAGGAGGCAGTGTGACAGCACGAATTTGGTTTTCCGGATGGGACCACAAACACTCTACGGGATTAATGTCAGATGAATTTAGAGGCCAAGAAACGACTGAAACGTTCCTTGAACCACTCCCTAACAATTCGATCGTTATGACATGGTGCTTTATTCTATTGGTATACACCATCCCCAGGTGGAAATACTATTGTCGTGAATGGGTGAACCTGATCTGCAACGATGTTCAGGTAGCGCACAGATTTGTCCTAATGTACGCCATGAAAACATTGCCCATACCATAATACCCTCGATACCGGCTTATATCCGTCCAACTGTGCATCCGAGAGCCAGGGTTTCCTTTAAAAATCGGCGTATTCGCACACGCCCATCGATGTGATGGATTAGGGAACATGATTCGTCCAACCATGTAACCTTCTTCCATTTTTCTAATGTCCAAACCCGATGTTTCTTGGTCCATTGCAGACGCAGCTTTCGGTGACGTGCCGTCATTGCAGGGACATGCATCGGTTTCCGGCTGCATAGGCCCATACGCAGCAGCGTGCGCTGCAAAGTATGTTGAGAAACACTGTCTGGGTTGCCACTGTTGTAACTGGTGGTGTTTTCGGCTGTTGTAGCTCTTCAGTCTAGGCGAACAATGCGTAGCAATCTCCGCTCTTCTCTGAAATCAATGCGCCATGGACGACACACCACTGGCCGGCGACTTATCGTTTCGCCATCCGTACAGCACTTTAGATATATACTCACACAACTGCGCGTGAGCAGCCCACTAAACGTGACGTTTCTGATATTGAGGTTCCCAGTCGCCGAGCCATAACGATTGGACCTTTATCAAAGTCTGATAAATCAGCTGCTTTTCTCATTCTTTCGCTACCACTCTAGTTTTGGAAATACAATACATACTCGCTTTATATATTCCAACATGCATGTATGCGCAGTAGTTTCGATCCTGTGAGATCCCATTGTTATAGATGGAGGATGGTCATAATGTAAAGGCTCTTCGGTGTATACTTTTTAATGTTTTAGGGTGTCAATAATAATAGGATGTTTTAAATCAGTTAAAATGATATTTTACTGACGTCTGTCACCATTTCACACATAGAAATATTTTCTTAGGATAATTATGAACATGAAGTAATGAATAAGAAATTTAATTGAATAGAAATACTATCTATATTCGGAAGGAACTTATCGGTCACCAAAGGTGACAAATATATATTAAATGTATAAATAAAGACACATAAATTTCAAATGTGAGTGATCCATCTATCAGTTGGATTCTGTACAGTGATTTCTTCTGTATGGACCCACTCACTTACTTAAAAGATTCGTCTGCTAGGAATCAATCAACAGAGTCAATTTCTGAACCATAGAGAGAAAATTAATTAGCTTTCTTTAAAATGAATTTGTGCGTATATTCCGAAAATTAATCCATTTTTAAGAATGCTAATTAGTTTTCATTCTAAGCTCAGAGGTGGAAACTTAATTCTTCCGTTGGGCCGTTTAGAAAATTTGCCATCTGGCTTCAAATGACTATACTATATAAGGCACGTGATTAAAACATTTCCTTTTTGTATCACCAGCTTTGATTCCTTTTTATTTTCTCTTCAATAATTCTATCTCGATATTTTTAGGCGTGATTATATTTCAGACAAAGCTGAGACCAAAAAAACAAAATTTCAGTAACATGTCCCTCTGGCTTTCCTTCTATTTATACAATAATTCGAAAATACTTTATGTAACCTACACCAAAGTCTTAGAATTCTATAAAAATCGAGAGAAATTTATTCGGGTGAATTTTATCTGTATAGCAGTTCGAGTGCCTGTAAAAACCATAACTGCAAAATGTAAAGAACTAGATAAATAAAGTACTGTTGTACTGTTTTAGCATACAACTTATAAATACTTTCTACATTTTGAATGAAATTAAACAATAAATAGACCGTGTCTTTGTTTGTGCATATGTATCCAAAGGAATTCTATAATTTAACATTACACCGATTTAGATAAATGAATTTTGCCAAGGGTTTGGAGACACATACCAAACATACTTGTTCTACATGAAATTGAATCGGTTGAAACCAATGCTATTCAAATGCATAATTGATTTTTATTTCTCTCCTTATAAAACACCAGGCAATTTCTGAAGTAAGATTCGAGTTCAATGGAAACAATATATTTGAAATCGACAAGAATATTTGATTCGAAAATATATCGTATACGTAATCGTATATCGTATCGTATGCGTAAAAACATACCTGTTGCTTAAGTTTTGCATACCAGTGTATTAATGACTCGATATCTACGTCAGTTTTGCTACAGAACAGGGACTTACGGTGAGAATCACTCCTGTTTCTTTTATAGGGACGATGACTACGTGTATACACTGCCACGCCTAGAAGAATTAGGCAAAATGGATAAAAAGAAAGATTACGCAAAAGATATAATTAAAGAAAATTTGAATGACATTGATGAAAATCTGCAACCAGAAGTTCGTAGAATTGATAGGGAAAATTCTGCAGTAATTAATGCATCGCTAAATGAAAATATTGATGAAGTTTTGTTAATGCCTGACTCAAGAAGAAATCGGAAATTAAAAACAACCTCGAACAGTGCCCAATGAGAAATCCACATGATACGTCAATAGTGGAGGCAAAATTGAATAATGAAAATATATCGTTAAATGTTTCATTAGAAAATGCTGAAAATGCCTGCAATTCTGAAAGAGACTCTCAATCGGCTTGTACGAAAACAACAGATAAAACCGGATCTGTTTGTAAGCAAAATAATGATGATTCAAAGGTTTCAAATTTATTTCCTGGGCAAACGTATGAAAAATCTGGAATGTCGCTTGAGGACAGAAAACGGCAATATTTTAATAATGATAAAGAGTTTTTTATGGATTCCCTAGTTTGTGTTATTAAAAGCACTCTTTCAGTAAACAAAAATATTACTGGAAGCAAGAATCCTCTTTTGAATTTTGATTTTTCAGAAGAAAATAAGGGACTGAAACATAGTACTATCGAAACTTCAGGAAATATACAAAATGAGCATACTTCATCTGAAATTACTTCCGAAAATTCGAATAACAGCGATAAACTGACTGCCAACAAGAAAGAATCAATCTGTTCTATGAAAGATGACATTGCAGTTGCAGGACCTTCTGGAATATGTCCCCAAAGGAAAAGGTTTGTTTGCGATATTTGTTCTAAACCATTTAAATGGAAAAGTTGGTTTGCAAATCGTTATCGAAAACATACTGGGGAAAATTCCTTCGAGTGCAAATGTTGTAAAAAATTATTTTCTCAGAATGGAAGTCTCAAGAACCATGACAGAATACACACTGGCAAAAAGACGTTTGTGTGTGACAAATGCGAAAAAGATTTCATTCAGAAAGGAAATCTCCAGAAGCATTATCGGACTCATACTGGATAAAAACATTATAAATGCCCAATTTGCGGAATGGCATTCGCGGCCAGCAACCAATGCAATAGGCATTGCAGAGCAAAGCATGATTGAAATCACAGAGCAAATTATAGGACACAACTCTTTTACTCCAGTAGAAAATTACTTCACACTGTCTATCGAACTAAAATAGTTTTTACTCAATTATTACAGTTTTATTTTTAAAGTTTTTGTATGATTTCTTCAAATTTTACAGTTTTCTGATGTCAGATTTTATTTTTCTGAGATATGATCTAAATGGCTTTGCATTTTACTTGATGAAGATTTGACGAAAGCTTCAAGATTTTAAGTCCAATTTTTTTACATCTATATTTATACGATTATTAACATTATTTCTGCTTTTTTAAATAATCCACTGCTGATATTTTTTTAATATGTATGTTTTTTCGTATCATTTCACTGAAGAAAATATCTTAATTTATTTAGTTTTAATTCAAAATTAAATTCTTCTAAAAGAAAATGATATTGCTAATTTCAATTCTAGTTTCTTGAAAGATTTTAGCAAATATTTTAAAAATAACGCATGCTAGTCCTAATAATAGTACCAAATGCAACGCGTTCAAGTGGACTTCCGATCGATCAACAACTGTAATAATATAGCGTAACGCTTTGATTTTGAATTGGTATTATACTTTGTAATACATGCTACTTCTTGGTAATTTTTTTTTTAATTTGATGTTCAATAACCAAATAATATTTGTATTCCAATATGGAACTTTATTGGAAACTAAAAATCTGTTTTAACTCTAGTGACAAATTTCACAAAGGACTGATTTTCTTCCTACTTGGACAATCCCTTTTTACAAGATATGTGTAATGTGTTTTGTAAACGCTGTAATAAATGTTTTTATATTATGCAAATAAGTGCAATGTCTCTGTGTTATTTGTTTCCTTTTATAAGAAAACTTTGTTAAACATTTTCGTTAAAAGAAATAATTTTGGAGCCCGTTGAATTGGATAGATTAGAATATGTTTCTTGGTGAAAATTGTTTGAAACTTTTATCAGAATTTCAGTCAAAAAATAATCAAAAATTAAGCATTTTTGAGATTATATACTCAAAAATATTACTGAAAAAAATGATTTCTACAAAAGTCAAAACATTATCTTTTTAATGACAACAACTTTTGCAGCATATTTTTCAACTTTTTTAATCAATTCTAAGAGAAAAAAATATTTTAAGCATATTTTACAGCATTACATTTCTTTCTTGAAATGAAACTCAATTCGTTTTCATTATTGTTATTAATATTTTGTTCAAGTTTTTTCTTCATTGTTACTGGTCAAGAAAACATAGGTCGGCTTATTTTTATATTTTGAATAGTTTTCTCCACAAAGTGTGATTTTAATAAAATATTTGAAATGCATTTTTTCATAATTTCGTGGTGGAAAAGATTTTAAAATGTGATCCTTTTTTTTAAATAATTCTTTCTTTTAATATAATTAGATGTGCAAAAATTTAGATCAAAAACGATGAAAATACATAAAGAAAGAAACAGAAAGGTGTAAGATTTGTAAATATGAGTTGAATGTCTAACAAAACTTTTGATTAATGAAATATTGGCTGTAAATGTCATCGGGACAAAGTTGAAATAAATATTTAATTGAAATCTTTAGTAACCATTAACTGCAGTCCCCAAAGTTTATGCCAAGCACGAGTGATAATACATAAATCAAAAAATTATGTTTAAATAATTTGTATTTTTCTCGATTTGCTGTTAAATGAATTGTCTGAAATATTTTGCAATTAGGAAAGTTGAGCTAATTTTTCTCATCTTCTGATTATAGATTAACAGGTATATAAATTGAAATAGTGTTTAATCTTATAAAAGCAATATTTTTTACTAAGTAATTTTTGTTTTCTGAGTTATTTGAACTGAGTTTTCTGAAAATATTTAGTGAATTTTTCTGAATTTTTTTTCAATGGTCTTTACTATTATTCTTTTGAAATGCAATAAATATTAATATTATCTCGGGGGAGTCTGTAACCCCTAGAGAGCGCGTCCCCAGGCTGCGAATGGGGGAATGCCTCCTTTGGTTTACCATTGGGTGGTAGGAGTGAAATAAAATAGCTGCCGCGGACTAACAGGCAGAAATCCAACCTTTCCGGAGGAAATTGCAACCCTGTTCTATGAATAGTGCAATAAATAGTGCAATCGACCATGTTACTGCGTCCGGAGTAGCCGACACGCCAAGAGCTGATGTCCCGGCACTTGGCGAGAAGTATGCGACGAAGGCACTCAATATCTTACAACTCAACATAAATGGCACGCAGAGAAAAACAGAGGAACTTTCAGACATCCTTCGAAACAACATTCATGTGGCTTACCTACAGGAAACCAAACTAAACCCAAATCTCACGTTGAGAATCAAGGGATACATCACAATTCGGAAAGACAGTGATCGTTCTGGTGGGGGACATGCTCTTCTTATCAAACAACAGGATATTAAATACAAGATCTGTCCTGGTATAGCAAATAGAAATTCTGGCAGCAATACTGAAGCACAAGCCATTGACATCTTCCTACTTCAGCATTCGCTGTGAATAATTAATGTCTATCATCCAGATAACACGGAAATCAATGTTCACCTTCTACATGATCTTGTGAACACAACGAATGGTACGAAAATTATGCTTGGAGATTTAAATGCCAAAAGTCCCTAGTGGGGAAGTTCTACTCTAGATCAGAAGGGCCCTCAAGTTGAAGATCTACTCATCGACTAAAACCTCTCAGTCTTAAACAATAATCCAACTACTTACGACTGAAAAACCAATGGCACCGCGTCAGCTCCTGACATCACTACAATTAACCACCAACATGAACAAGTTACCTCTTGGAATGTTCTTGACAGTGCTATCAGCTACCACTTCCCTATTCTCCCCAGAGTTAACTTAACACTTGATATGCCAGTGCAAAACAAAAGATCCTGTAACTTTAGGAAAGGAGACTGGCCTAAATTCACATCTAAACTTGAAGAATTCTGTGACCCTATAAAGCCATATTCTCTAAACAAAATGGTTTCTTCCTTTAACTCTTTTGTACAAATATCCGCAAAACTTTCCATTCCTCGGGGAAAGAGGAAAATCATCTGGGTACACTACTGGAAAGATAACCACATTGAAGAGCTTATTTCGGAGAGAGATGCTCTGTGTGCAGAGGTTCAGAGCAATAACACTGAAGATAACAGAAGAAAATACGTCAACCGCTGTCAAAAAGTTGAAGAAGAAATATCCTTATGCAAACGTCAGAAATGAGAAGACTTTTGTGCTATCATAGATCCCAGAAAAACATCACAACACTGGAATATCATTAAGACTCCGAATAATCGAGTTTCACATCCACCGCAAGATACTCAGGAGAGGAACACCATAAACCGCCGTGGAAAACTATCTTGCACGAATTCTGACAGTGCCAATATGCTAGCTGAATTATATGCTAACAACAGCAAACTCGCTACCCTTAAGACCACAAGAAGACAAATTAAAGACTCCTTTAAGCCCCCTAACAACAACATCTTCTCCGACATTTTCACTATTGAAGAACTCGACTCTGCCCTCTTAAAACTTGATCCAAAGAAAGCTCCAGGAGCCGACCGCATCTTCGGCAGCATAATTCAGCACTTCGGCGAAAAAGCCAAGAGAAAGTTACTTGGTATCTTTAATCGCTCCTGGACTTCTGGCAATCTCCCAAAAATTTGGAAAACCTCTATTGTTGTTCCGATTCTGAAGACGGGCAAAAACGCCTCTGACTGTAAACGCTACAGTCCTATATCACTCATCAGCACACTGTGCAAGCTTATGGAGCGAATGATTTATTCTAGAATCATTAACTGGCTATTTCGAGAGAGAACTTCTATCAGACAGCCTACCGAGCTCATCACAGCACAATGGATAATCTCTTTTACCTTTGCCAAACAATTATTGATGGATTACAGAAGAAACCTCATGAAAAAACAGTCGCTGTTTTTCTCGATCTGTCCAGTGCTTTCGACTGTGTTTAACGACATAAACTCATCTACATTGACCATGAAGTCTGCATCGAAGGACATGCACTTGTTTGGATAAATGAATTCTTGACTAACAGACATTTCTCTGTCAGATTCAATGGAGAACTCTCTAAGACCCGTAGAACATATGCTGGTGTACCACAAGGCCCTCTCTTGAGTCCACTACTCTTTCTACTCTACATGAACACAATCGATGCCTACATCCACAAGAGTACCAAGATCGCCTGCTATGCAGATGATATTGCCATTTGGAGCACAAATCTTGATCTGAAAACTTCTCAGAAATTCCTAAATGTCAGTTTGAAAGGCATTGCAACATGGGCTAAAGATCTCAAATTTACTATAAACCCCAATAAGTCTAAATATTGTGTTTTCTAAACTGATAGAAAAAATCGTAGAACCTCTCAACCAGTCCTAAAAATTCAAAACACAATTATTGGACACGTTGAAAATCCTAAATACCTAGGAGTGATCCTAGATCCAGAACTGAGATTTACTAAACATATGAAAACCACGATAAATAAGGGTATAAAGAAATTGAACATCCTCCGCACACTTTGTGGCACAAACTGGAGCTCGAAATCATCAACATTAAAAAATACTTACTGCTCCGTCATCAGGCCAATACTTGAGTATTGCTCCCCCATTTGGCCTCATGCGTCTGAATCTGTTAAAGACACTTTGGACTCAGTCCAACATAGAGCATCAAAAATCCTCTGCTGATCAGCATCAGTGTCCTCTACTGATAACACCAAGGCAGAACTTGAAAGCAGTCTTGTTTCCCCTGAAAACAGGTGGAAACTTTCCTCTCTAAAATTCACTAACAAAATCAGACTCAAAATTAGCACTCGAAGCCATACATAACGGTAAAACAACAATAACACAAGAAATTAATACCCTTCTAAATTTACTAAATATACCTTGCACTCTAAAGTGGATCCCAGGTCATGTTGAAATTGAGGGGAACGAATGTGCAGATGCTCTTGCAAAGGAAGCACGCTACGAAGACCAACCTCGAGTAGTCAGCTGTGCAGATGCGAATGCTGCCGCCAGGCGAAGGATCAACAACCAGCATCTTATCAAGGCAACAATCCCAACTGCCCAACAAGCCTTTCCTCTACAACAGCGTTTCTCAACCTTTCAGTATTAGTGGCCCAGTTTCAATCATAATTTTCATCGCGCCTCCCGCTTACAATAAGATGTATACAACAATAATGTATATTGAGCATTTTGGATTCTGTTTTTAAATTATTTTTAACTAACTGCCAAAACAAGAGAAAACGCGAGCCAACGTTAGCTAGAAACCACATCTTGTATTTTGGACAAGCGGGCGGCAAACAGCTGAAGCGAATGAAAGCGGAGAAAATTTAAATATTATTTTTGAAATGAGAGCCAAACAGGGAGATAAAGTTAAAAGAATATGAAAGTAGAAAAATTCGATAATGAAAGTTACATAGACGGGGTGAGCTAAATTTAGAAACTGGAAATACATTTTTTCGAATAATAAAAGAAATAAAACAGAAGAATGACAAAACAAAAGTGAAAAAAATAGCAATGTTTGTGGAAAGGAATCCACACGACCGATGAAGTCTCGAGCATGCACGGAGCAAATGTTTTCTCGTAGGAAGAAAAAAATGTTCGATAAAGCAAGTTTCAAGTCCAGCCAGTCTTATTCGATGTTTTTATCGCTATCGAATCTATCGTGAATGTGTATGTTATATACGTTTTCGTGTTAATTGCCATTCACCATATTAAATATTCAAGACAGCATATTTATGCAAACTCATGAATAAATTTTTAAGCGGAAGTAAGCAAGAATTAGTCAAGCATCAACAAGTATACAGACGAGCATGCTTCCGAAAATAAAATAAAGGAAATATTCTCAAGAATACTTAAATTTCGCGTTTATCAGTACTGAAGTAAATGAAGAAGTTGACCCCTGTGAATCATCTGCTGAAAAATGTTGGCTGCACACAGCATGAAATCTAATAAACTTAAACGAAATTTGGAAGCGCTTCATAGTGAGTACGTCAACAAGCCCAGAGAATTCATCGAATTAAAATTAAGATCATATAAAAAGCAAAAATCATTTTTTAAAGAAACTTTGTCTCTGAATAAAAAAGTTTTAACTGTGTCCTATAAAGTTCATATAAAATAGCCAGATGTAAAAAACTTCACACTATTGGTGAAGAGCTTATTTTTCCAACAGCAATTCAGATTGTAGAAACTGTGTTTGGAGATAAATTTTCAAAGCAATTGCAGTCCATTCCTCTTTCAAATGATACTGTTGCTCGCCGAATTTGAGATATAGCTGAAGATGTACAGTGTCAGCTTTTCTCGAAGTTGCGTGACAAATTGTTTTCAATACAGCTTGACGAAGCAACAGATAGTAATAGGGATGCTAATTTAATTGCCTATGTTCAAATTTGTGATAATATGTCAGTAGTAGAAAAACTACTTTTCTGCAAACCAATAGAACTCAAAACTTAAGCGCTCGCATTATTTGCTAATTTAAATGATTTTATGAACGAGGCAAACATAGAATGGAAAAATTGCTTCGGAATATGCACCTATGGTGCTCGTTTAATGTCCGGAAGATTCCAAAATATACATGCACTTGTAAAACAAAATTCGCCTCAGAGCACACATTGCATGATCCACAGAGAAGCTTTGGCTTTGAAAGAAATGAGTCCTGGTTTGAATATTGTGTTAACTACGGTTGTAACCGTAGTAAATTATATAAAAATTATATTGACCCCTGAAATCAAGAATACATTCACCGTTACTATTTTATTGCGAGGCAAGATGGTCATCACGTGGGAAATTTTTGCAACATGTTTATGAATTAAGAGTAGAAATCGCCATTTTCCTAAAAGAAGAAAACAGACAGGAGGCCGAGAATTTTCGCGATGGTTTATTTGTGATGAAATTGAAGTACTTAGTCGACATATTCGAGAAATTAAATAATTTGAATCTTCAACTCCAAGTAGCAAATACACATATGTTGGATACGAGTGATAAAGTTAATGCTTTTTGTAGAAAATTGGAATTGTGGAGCAGATATTTAAAGCAAAGAAACCTAACAATGTTTGCAATTGTGGATGATTGTACTAAAACGTATAAGGCTGAAGAAGAACATATAAAAGTTGTTTTTGCAAGAATTGAAAATCATTTAGCCATGCTGGCAAAGAATTTTAAAAAGTATTTTCATGCTGAACACAAATTGATAGCAAGTTACGAGTGGATTTAGGATCCATTTCATAAGACTCCCGAAGAACTCTCAATTGATGAGGGAAAAAAATCATAGACTTCACGACAAATGGCGAAACTAAAAGGCAACTTAATAATAAATCACTATTTGAATTTTGGGCAGGAGTAAAGATGATTTTTCTGCACTAAAAACAAGGGCATTTCACATTCTATTACCATTCAACATCCTACCTTTGTGAAACTGGATTTTCTGCTCTGGCTTCTTTGAAGACAAAATATAGAAACAGTCCTGAGAGTGGCTATTTCTAATACTAAGCCTTCCTTCGAAAAACTTTGCTCTGTAAGACAGGCCCAAGGAAGTCACTAATAATTATTAAATTTGTTTTTAATTTATTATGTTTTGATTAAGTAAGGTTTGATTTGTAAGTTTTTTTACTTTAATAAGTTATGAAATATGTCGAAATGTATTTTGTTTTCTTTGTGTATGTGTGCTTTCCTTTCAGTGAGCTAAACAATTTTTTAAAATAATATTTTCTCTTGGATATTCTCGCACACCCTCTAGTGTGCTCGATCCCCATTGCGGGGGAGGCGCCCCACAGGTTGAGAATCGCTGCTCTACAATAGCTAGGCTAGGTACTGGACATTTCAAAGGCATGAAGGTCTCAGGAACCAATATAAAATCCTATCCCATCTGTAAGTAACTCCAGAGCATGTTTTTGACTGCCAGGCCATTATCGGTTCCCTCTTTCAACTTGCAGCAATCCCAATCGAAATCCTCCATAGCCATCGAGCTCCAGAACTTGCATATCTTGTCACCAAATCTTTTGGAGGACTCTAATCTTTTGCACTAGCACTGTATGCAAAGACACGACAACAGCAACAACAAAATTAATAGTTAGATCTTCAATTCTTTCAATATTATAGTATTTTTTCACAACTCTTTCCTAAAGTACACAAGTTATAATAAAGTACAAGTTATTTATTCTATCTCTCAAAAAAACTTAGAACTATTGAACCTCATCAATAAGCAGTAAAAAATTTTTATTGTAAAGTGGTCGAATAAATTATATTTTTGTATTTGCCTCTGTCATGAATATATTTTAGGTATACAGATTCTTGGACTGATATAAGTAAAACTTGCTTTTATTCCCCACTTCATAACTTGGTATGACACGTTTCAAATCAACATGTTCAAAGAAATAAGACTAACTTTAAAAAATATGAATAATTTCTCTTGCGTCTGAATCCCATTGAGAGTATTAATAAAATTACTGCTTCGAACAACTAATTAAGGTTATTGTGCTTTATAACCAAGTAAGTTTATTAAAAACATTCAGAAACTTTATAAGAAAAAAATTTTACCCTGAAAATAACTATATTCCGTTTCAGTGTTAAGCATTATAATTTATTGGACTGACAATTTATATCAACTTAAAAGCGTGGTAATCTATAATTAAAATGTCAGAAAAGTTTTGCTAAACATTTCTGATCCTCATTTCTTTTAAACAATTCGTGTAAAAGGGAATTTAGAAGAGATTCGCTTTTTTAAAATTTCTTCCTAGATTTGCAACAGATTTTGCTGTCAGATGGTTATGTTTGATTAATTGTAATGAAACATCAATAGGATATTTTGTTTAATATGGTTATAATCGCTTAGTCAGAAAAATATTCTTCACTTCAATTTTTTTTTCGAACTATTCTGCTTTAAAAACCGTGCACTGTCCTATAGATTTTGTTACGTTTTTTCGTCATTTTCCGTCTATTCATTTATGCATCCAATTACATCACAGGAAAGAGAAACAGTATTAAAATATGGCAGAGGATAAATTAATAACATCTGAAGAAGTTTAACCATCGCAAGATTCGAAACAATATTTTAATTATAAATAAAATATACAAAAATATTATACCAAGAATTTTTACATACAAATTCCTCAACATAGAAAAATAAGACAGATCATCATATCCTAATGATTAGAAATATGAAAAAAATCCATGATGAAATATTAATAAAGAAATTACGAAAACCAATAGGGTTTAATTTAAAAGATAAAACATTCTGCTGCAAAATAAATTTCAAAGAATTTCTATCATTTGTAAAAAACAAGATATATATAAGACTGAAAATTTATTCTTGAAAAGATAATACTCTTAATTTTCGGAATTGTGTAAAAGTAATTTCTATTCTTTCTTCAATTTTAGTGGAAACTTAACAAAATTACTCTAAATTATTAATTCATTAAAATTCTAATATTTTTTTTAAAACTAGTTCTAAATTACAACTTTTCAACATTAAATAAAATATATTTGCAAATTTGAGAGTTCTAGTTAAATAGTCTGTATGCACCAACAAACGCACGCACGCATTCGTTATTATTAGTAGAAATTACACAAGTCAATAAAATTTTAAATGACATTTAATTTAATGAAATTATTTATTTAATAGAAAATGACTACAAAGAATGTATTAAAAAGACAAAGAATTCACACAGTTAAGAGAATCTTTAGAGTTATATAAAAATATTTTAAAGGCATTTAAAAAAATTCTTTAAATATCATATGCAAAGCATGATCTTCAATATCAAAAGAAAGGAAGTCTTTATGATATTCTTTAAATAACACAAAAATATATTTTATGTTATATCATAATTTTCCAACTGAAACAAATACAAATATTATTCGCTTACTAAACATGAGCCAAAAGAATATTATATACACCAATCCAAAATCAAAAAATGCTGTTTTGGATTTTTGAAATAACATTGTTCGGATAAAATATTATAATTTATTATTTAAAATTGCCATTTAGTTGGTATTTAAAGTTTACCACAAATGCTCGGGAACACTGGAAGTGAAACTTCGATATCACTGAATACGGTAATATTTAATTTTGAATTCGAACTAACTGAAAGAATAATTTCTTTGATGGGACATGTATTTTTGATATTAATAGGTGAGAATTGGAACTAGGATCTAAAACTTTTTTAAAATATATAAACAAAGTTAAATAAATACCATAAACAGATATGAATGCATTTTAACTGAAAACATATTTTCATTTTCAGTCATCAATCGAAAAGCAATTGCTTAGAGTGAGGATCTCAATATTTTCTGTTCGTCAAACTAGTAAAACTTATACTGTGATTTTAAAAACAAATTTGTAACAACTTTGAGATAAAATTGCTTCATTTCGATTACAAATGTAAGGTAGTTTCATGCAAGATTAAAAGAATTATTTCTGTAATTTGCAGATTGATTTCACTCGTGCATTCTCTTGTGATGTCTTTTGCAATCGCTGCCGTTTGTGAATGTCTTTCCACAAATTGGACATTTATAAGGTTTTTTCACCAGTATGGATCCAAATATGTGTTTTAAGATCATACTTTTGGACGAAACCTTTATTTCAGAAGTCGAACACGAAAGGTCTATAAACGGTGTGTTCGATAATGTTTGTCGAGATTTTCTTTCCGAAAAAATTCTTTTCCGCAAAATTCACATGCAAAACGCCTTTCGTCATTATGAGTTCTATAATGTCTGTCCATATTTACTTTCAGAGAAAATTCCTTTTCGCATAAATCACATACAAAAGGCTTTTCGCCAGTATGGGTTCGATAATGATTGTCGAGATGATCTTTTCTATTGAATTCCTTCCGACATAATGTGCAAGGAAATTTCTTCTTCCGAGGGCACATTCCTGAAGGTCCAGCCACAGCATTGTTATCTGTTTTAGAAGAAATATGTTCCTTTACGATGGTCTCCGTTTTCTCGCTCTTACTGTAAACTTTAGAACGCATTTCAAGTGAAGTATGCTCATCAATTACATATTCCGAAACATGTCTCGTGCAATCCTCTGGCACATTACTTCCTGATTGGAAATCAGGATTCAAAACTAGATTTCTCAGTCCAGAGATATTTCTATTATCTGAATGCCCTGTTCTGATAGCACATTCTAGAGAATCCATAAAATATTTGTTATCGTTATTCAGAGACAGCCACTTGTTCTCTTGTCGTGTCGTCTCATCTTGTTCGCGACCGGTTGCATGAATCAGAACGGATACACCTGATATTCTTTGCTTTTCCTCGTCAAACGCAGTTGATTCCATGGCAGTTGCTGAAATGTTATAAGCTTCGCCAAAATAATTTTCAGGTCTGTAATAAGATTCGGCATTTTCTGAAGAAGTCGGAAAAGGTACATTTTCTTTTTTTTGAACTTCGATTTCCCGAATATCTGAAATGTTGTTTCCCGAATATCTGAATGCTTCGGGGAAATCATTTTCAAGTCTAAAACAAGATTCAGCATTTTCTGAAGAAGCCATAAAACATTCATTTTCTTTCGCTTGAAATTCAATTTCCCGAATATCTGAAATGGCATCCAAATATGGAAGTTCACAAATTGTCCATAGTTGTGCGCTGTTGGAGCTATGCTCTGAAAAAGTCTGTGAGTGTGAATACGTATAATCGGACGTATGAAAGTTGCAAGTGTGATTCCCACCGTATGTCACCATATTGCCGCAAAGTTCGCAACGGTGTTGATCCATTAATTTTCAATAACAATAAAAAATACTTCTTATAAAAAATGAATATTTATCTATCAATGAAGTGGATGTTTCTGTATCTGTTTCTTCAACAGTTTCCTGCTGTAAACGATGAACTCTGTTTGTAAATTTAGTAGCTCTAAGTATAGTTATAATAGATAAAAGCGATGAATAAATTATAAATGAATTGTTTCTTAAATAACGCGCTAGAGCTCTATGTCCTATTTTTGAGCTTGTGGATTCGAATCTACTAAAAAATTAGATATCTAATATTTCAAATCAGCCTTCACTTTATGCAAGTATCTATGACAGTGATTTAACTTGAGCGTCCAATTGAACTGTCAGAATAAATGATATAGAAATTCTTGTTTTCTTAAACAAATTTTGTATAGAATGCAGGGGAAATGAAACTTTGAAACTTGACTGACATAGTTGATATAGTTTTATCACTTTGACAGTATTTTAGCCATATATTTAAGCAATCAAATCTCCAAAAAGGTGTAAAGGCACTCATCTGAGAAAGCAGATATTCTTTATTTTTTATCTATATTATTTAAAATTACAAAAATTACTGCCTATAAATTATAAATTTATCTTTAATCTCCTTTAATTATAGGAACGTTTTTGCCGTTGTTTAGTCTTAAGTGCTCCACAGGTCTGAAATAACTTTAAATCCATTCATATTCATTTTAAAAATATTACTAGATACTGAATAATAACATAAAATTAGGGTTTCTTTTTTGTTCCATTGCCTTAAAATATTTAAAAAGAAGGATCTACTTTTTTATTATTAGTAGATAAAAAATTTTCAATCCGCATTTGTGGTTTACTTCTAAAAATAAAGGGTGTACCATAAAATCGTACCAATTCAAAATATCATAATCAAAAAAGTTAATATTCGAGAAAAATTGCAGTTTACAGGAATGTGTTGAAAAAGTCTTTGTGTCTTCTTTATCTCATTAAACAATATTCAACAAACGACCGATGGATGGCACTCACACATGAAATCGAGATGATTTAGGAAAATGAGGATTCCAAAAATCACAAGTCTGGAATTTAATTCTTATTCGGTGTTAGCAGCATGCAATCTTTATCGAATCGATAATTAGTAATTCAATTTTTTTTATGAGAATGGTGAATCTACAACTATAGCAATTCGGAAATTTCTCACGGTGAAAGAAATCAAGGCAAATAAAATATCTGTTTCACTGAATGAGAAACTGAGTTTAGTTCACCATTTTAAAGAATATTGGAACTTGGAGGGTCGTCCACGAAATGGCATATCATCCATTAGTGCGGACCGAGATCCTATTGCACAAACTGTGAAGGGAAATTTTGCCGCCGAGACGTCGATGGAGAGTAGCAGTGCGCGGAAAGCTGATAGAGTAACGGGGATTTCGGAAACGTCGATCAGACGAAATCTGCACAGAATATCGAAACTGCATCCGTATAGTTACATTCTTTCTTCCGCACACAGAATATTCCCGAACCTGGAATCTCTAGGATTACTTGTCGGTTAAAAGGATATACGTGGCAGTATTTAGTAAGATTTTTTTTTTAAATTTACATATAAATACACATAAAAAGTAACTATATACAATATTATAATGATGAAGGAGGTGTTCGGTGGGGGAATATGAGTAGATGAAATCTATTGAAGTTAATATATTCTGTAGAAGAGCTTGGTTGAGAAATGAAACGAAAGTTTATACTGGGTTTGGGAGTGGAGAAATCAATTACTCGTTATCTTGTAGGAACCGCCCAAGATTTCTAATTTTGACTTTGGACATCTTGTTTCTCATAACGTTGATCCACCAGTTATTTTCTAGGTCGTGGGTAGGTCCTAATAGGTACAGACAGATACTTCACAAATTATTATCAGGAGAATTCTATGAAACACAAGCTTTTGCAACATGGGCACTTGTGCAAATGGAACGTGATCCGCAGCAGTTTTTGAACAAATGTGGAGAGATGAAACTCATTTTTCATTGCATGGTGAAATCAGTACTTAAAAGTCTAATACAAACCCTCGTAAGTACACGACCAAACCACTACATTCCCTTTGTGTAACTGATTGGTGTGGTTTCACAGCGTCCTTCATTCAGGGCCCATTTTTTAAGAGCATTATTGTGTATCTAGCCGGAAAATCTTTCCGTCGTTGCAGAACGGAATTCTAGGTTTTTGAAAGAACGTTGTGCTTGTTTCTCATTGTTCTTTTCGTCAAGACCATCCTTCTACAAACATTCTTCTTTCACATCATTCTTCTTCTGCACACTGGGGACCGAGTTATAAGCCGAGGATGTAAGATTAATTGCCCCTCAAGATCGCCAGACCTTACTCAGCGGACTTTCGGCTGTGAAACATAAAATCTGGTATCTACTAAGGACCCCAACCTGGTTTGTGGAACTGAAATTTGTAGTTCAATTTATCCATGGCGCTGAAATGATGCACTCTGTTGTAATATGCGAAATTATGCGTCTTACTTGCTTAATACCTTGCAGTAGAAGAAATATTAAATATTTTTCTGCTTTAAAAATTAAATGCGCTATATTAAATTTATGTGCTCTATTTTCATAAACAATTCCAGTTTGACGTGTAAGCGTCATCTGTTTGTAATTTTTTAAATAATTTGTAATGATAAAAATTTAAAAGTTCTCGAAACATGCACCTGCAGTTTTTTTTCAAGCATTATTTTTTTTATTGTACGCCCTGTATATTCAGTTCAGAAACATTTTTTATTATTTTTCAGAAGTCATATACTTAAAGGAAATTCACTATTATTGCTGTCTAACGATTTATTTATTGGTTTGAAAGGGAAAAATCTAAAATTCTCTTCTATATTATCAAATGTACTTCGTTCATCAAAGTCAAGGGAATCACATAGCAAAAGTCAAGATTTACGTAGGATGGAATTGTTAGGTTTGTATTAAACGACTCTTTTTAAAATTCAGGAAAGTTCATGAGAAATGAAATTTCTATCACTTTCAACTAAATAATTTAATTTAATCTCACAATATTCTTTTTGTTTTACTCCTGGACATAAAAGGATTTTGGAAATTTCTGTGTAAACCTAATTTTTTTAAACTCTGGCTTAAATTTTTTTACAATTTCTATAATATATCTTTGGCAGATTTTTGTAAATAAGCATTAAATTGAATACTTCAGACATTTTACAATGAATAATATTTGTAATAATTAATTATACATGGAATATATATTTGACCATATATGAAAACATAATACTTAAGTGATTATTCCTCCCCCTCCCCCAGTGATACTTCCTAAATGAGGATCAGAAGCTTCCAGCATTGAGATTAGTTCTTGCTCTCTTCTCGAGTGTAGAAATATTGTGGGGATGCTTACCTCCTACTAAACACGTGACATTCCTTTTATGGAAGAAGTTGTATCGTGGCCGGTGATTGTTCTTAGGATAAAAATATATTCCGCGCCATATTCAGGTTATTCAGATTTATCTGAAGTTCTTAAGCCGCAGCGGAGTATCCTTTCGTGGTTACTTAACTGGGTATGAATATGCGGAATCCATGTTTGCCTTCACTTCTATTAACTGGAATTTTCTCCATGAACTACAATATCATTTGATTACTCAATTTAACAATTTTAGTGACCTATGCTCCGATCCGATATATAAATAGGCTGTTCTATTGATGATTCAATTAAAAATATCCCATTTTGGAATGATAAAATGCCTTAAATATTCAAATATGTAAATGACGAAAAAATGGTGAGGAAGACACTTTACCGAGAAGGACAAAATCAATCCTTTAACACCTCATTTCCACTCATTTATAATATTGCCATTTCAGAAGGAAGAGCCGTTATTTTATACTTAACTTACAACAGGTTTCAGCCAGCAGATTATATGTTAGAGGAATCGGGTTTCAAGAATGAATCGAAATGTTCTCGAACAAAATACTTTAAGACCAAGCCAAATTATCCAGATTTTGAAATTGAAGTTCCAGTCGAAAATCCGGTAATCTTTTTTTCAGTTTTGGTGAAAATACGAAGCTTATTCAGGCTACATAAATGGTTTGAATGAGGCTTTATTGAAAATTATTTAAGCCTCATGCAAGTTTCGGTGATTGGTATTATCATCCTATAACTTGATTGAAGACATGGACAAAACTTCATCGTGAATGACACTTAAATAAAATTTACTATCAGGCAAACATTCATCGAAATCGTTTTTAATGATTTCCAAAATCCTGTTATTTATATATATTTCCTAAGATTATTAGCTATTTTGGCAATATAAGGACCCGTAAGCTAATACTGAATGCACTCGAATATCGAGTATAGAATTAATATTTAATTAAAATTCTTAGGATTTAAAAACGTAAACAGCTTTTAATTTCGAAATATTAGCAGTTTTAATTTTAAAATTAATATAAGCTTATCAAAGGAAACCTAAATAAAAATATCGTAATAAAAAACTTTTAACTTGCAATAAAGTTTAGAATTTCTATAAATATGAGACCAAAATTAATATGACTCCATTACAGCTGAATGAAAACGATAAACACGGATAAGAAAAACGGATATAAGCTCTAATGGCAATTTTTATAAGAATGCAACTCATCCTCATTTTCATTATATGAAGTTCGCGTATAATCTTCCATATATCCACTTATATTTAAATTGATATTGACAGTTTCCCCTTTGTTATTATTTTTTCTTTATCTAATTCGGATAGCTTCGGTATGGTGCATAATCAAAATCTCGACTTAGGAATCGTTGAATAAAATGTATGGAGACTGGGACAAATGAAGATTGTGCTTTTTTTGTTTTTCTGAATTCACTTTTTTATTAAAACAATAGTATCAGTTATACGCTAATTGAAATACAAGCAATGCATGAAAGACTATCAAGGTTGACATAAAGACCAGTGAATTCTATCCCAGGAAAATAATTCGAAGACTTTATAAATCATTAGCGCATAGGAGAACAGTTTGAAGGTCAAATGCCTAAGCACATCAACACAAAACAACAATCTAAGAAACATGATGAGATTAAGATGCAATAAAGATCAGCCATATTAATTCCGCCAATTCATAATAACTTGACCATTATCAATGCGAAAATAGAAGATGTAATGTTAATAAAACCAATTAAATAGAATATCGTTTCACTTCACTAATGAAACTTACTGCTGTAAAATAAGTTTTAAATAAAGTTTTTTAATTTGTAGATAGATAGAAAATATAAAATACAATTTCAAGTCTAAACCTTTTATCAATGAAATGATTATGCTCCGAATAATACTTATATTGCAAAAATAATTATTTGCTTATTTGCCGAAAATGCATAATTTTGCAAAAATGTCGCTTGATCTTTAATTAATTAAACTGCTAACAAACATTACGAAATCCTCATTTGGAGCTGCAAATTCCTAGCATCAAAAATGTACATTTTCCAAAGCTTCTATTTATCCTACATCTGTCAAAACACACATTTAATCCATTACCAAAAAAATACCTAAATAATTGAAAAAAATTTCATACTGAATTTGCTGAATTTCTTTACTTCTCAGAATATGAACATAGAGATTTTATTTAAAAAGGAAAAAAAATCAGATACACATTGAAACTTGATGTCAAATATAAAAATTTTATCAAACTATTTACAAAAATGCATTAAACATCTCTTACAGAACACGATTTTTTAAATATGAATAAATATTTCTTGTGAAACATTATACTAATATCAAAAACAGAATTTAATTTTTATTTAAATTTTCCAATTGGACAAACCCAAATTTATTGTTTTAATTAAAAATCAGTTAAAACATACTGCTTGCACCAATTCAAAAGCTGAAATCTGCTATCGATAAAAACAATTATAAATTGAAAATAAATATCGCAATACTTAGCACTATTTAAAACCTTTAATTAGTTGGCATTTAAATTTTTGCTAAAATTCTCAAGAAAATTAGAATGTTTAAAGTGAATATCATTATATTTGGAAATATTTAATTTATGAATTAAAGCAAAAATAGGTAATAATGCATGCGTTATTGGAAAGGAAGTGAAAACTGTATTTTGTTTCAACTATTTATAATTAAACTGACTAGGATAAAGGACATATAAAATAAAAAACAACAAACACTTAAAACTAAAACTATTTGAACAGAAAAACATATTTTTGTCGTTGGTAAAAAATTAAAATGTAAAAGCTTAGATGTTTGAAATCAGGATATATGCATCATCAAAATAGTAGAATACATAAAGAAAATTTTAAAAAAAATTGTAACAGTTCAAAAGTTTCATTCAATAAAGAATTTGAAATAGTTCTATTCAAGATTAGTAGAAATTTTTCCATAATTTTAAAATTAATTGCACTCACGCATTCTCCTGCGATGTCTATTGCAATTGTTGCTGGTCGTGAATGTCATTCCACAAATCGGGCATTTGCAATGTCTTTCCCCGGTGTGCATCCTGACATGTGTTTTAAGATTACACTTTTCAGTGAAACTTATTTACAGACATGACACACGAAAGGTCTGTCACTAGTGTGAGTTCGATAATGTCTGACGCGACTTGCTTTCTGAGAAAAAATTTTCTATTGATTATTGATTTATCTATGATGGTATTGATTATTGATTTATCTTTATCACTCAATTGAACTGGCAGAAAAAATATGATAGAGAAATTATAGTATTGATACAGATTTTGTGTAGAATACATGGGAAATAGAAATTTAAACTCTGAATATCATAATTAATAAAAAAATTTACATTGAGAATATTTCGGTCATACATTTAAAGAATCAAACTCCAAGAACATTCGTCTGTGAAAGAAAATATTCTTTATTTAATTTATCTACATATATATTAAAAATTTTAAAATATAAAAAAAATGTTTATAAAATAAAAATTCAACTTTCATCACCTTTTATTATAAAACATTTTTAATTTTCTTTTCTCTTACTTGCTTCACAGATTTGAAATGACTTGAAATTCATTAAGATTCTTTAAAAAATGTCTTACTAGATTTTTAATGATAAGATGAATTTATTTTTATTTTGTTTTGTGGTTTGTTTCGTTTCCTTATCCTTTTTGAAAAGAAGAATCTGCTTATCTGCTTTCTTTTTTTTTAGTAGATAGTATTTTTGGCAGATAAAAGTTTTCTTCGATGCGCATTTGTGATTATTTACTTCTAAAATGTAGGGTGTGCCATAGATTCGTGCAAATTTAAAAAAACATAATAAAAAAAGGTGATATACGAGAACACTTGCGGTTTTCGACTAACACTCTCGTCATTGTGACGTACTCTCGGTGTCATCTGGTGGCTTCCTGAAATTTGCATATGATTTTTCAAGATGTGTGTAGTCATTTTAAGGGTGATATACGCATTTTAGAGTTCGATTTCCGCGTGACTCTGAATTATCCTTAATTTTTGGACATGAGAGTAGAATGTGTTGAACTGACAAATGGCATTAGCATACTGTACATTGAGGGTCAGGTTTTCCCAACAACAAATATCTGTGTGTTTTTCTAGTGTTTCTTATTCTTACTCAAATAAGAGATGTATCATGCTTCCTATTTGATAAGCTGGTCCACTGATCAGTAAAATGTTTAATTGAAAGAAGCTTATTTGTGTGATTGAGATCCCATTCACTTTGCCCTTTAGAGTGTAGGTTGATTTTAATGTATTGTTTTATATCATTTGCAGGAACAGGACACTTTAAAATATTATATGCAGATTTTGCCAGAGAATGTATGAGTATGTGCACTTGTATATTGGGTGCTCCACATATCAGACCGTTTGACCCAAAGTTTCCAAATTAAGAAAAATATACAATGCGAATTTTTAAAATGTATATTAATAAAAAATTATTTGTATTTTTGATATTTTTCCACATAACTCCCAAAAATATTATTTTACAAATTAGATTAATTTTTTTTTAAATGTCTGTTTTTTAATACCATTTTAGATGAAATTTCTTAAATTTCCCGAATTTAAGTAACTTTTTTTTCTTGAATTTGATAACTTAAAGAAAATATATTATTTCACTTATTTTCAATACTGCATTTAAATATTAAAAATAAATTATTGCAAAGATTTTTAAGATTTTTCACTGTATAATCACACGATTTATTTTCGTTGTTAAGAGAATGACTACCATTAGAAGAGCTTTTTGCGCTGTTTAGAAATAAATATTTTTGAGATTATTTAGAAAAGAAATTAGAAACAGAAAATTACATTAATTCAAGAAACAACATGCATTTAAAAAATTTAATTAATTAAAACGCAAGCGCAATTTCGCCTCTTCAGTTATCATTCTGGAAGATAATTGGACAAAATGGATTTTGACTATTTAAAATTTCTATATTCTAGTTCTGCTTTCTTGTTATCTAGTTATCTTGTTATAATTTTTTAAAATATCTGTTTGTTGATATTGAACTTTAGATTTTATTTATTGCAAATTAATTCAATTTTTTCTGGCTTTAATACTTAATACCTCTTTATGTATTTTTTTGCAGTAAAAGTGTAAGAAATGAAAAGAAATTGAAATGAAGAAAAATTTTACAATTTATTCTTATAGTTTAGATGAGAAATTAGAAGAGTGAATTACTTTGCTATAAGAGAAAACATGCAATTTTGAAATAGCTCACCCATTTCTTATGTAAATGGAATATGATTTCATTATGAGAAATCCTTCTTTGTTGAAAGAAGCGCGAACATCAAATTATGTGTAAGAGATATAACGAAATTAATTTATTATTATAACCAGCGAGAGTGGTCTCCCCTCAAATTTGTCGCATACTCTTTAATAAAAGTGTTATACTAAAGAAATCTGAAAATCGAATCAGTATTTTAGAATCATTTTTCCCAATAGATTGAAAGTATGTTAAAAGCTCTACTTATAGTCATAAAATACCATACAAATGTAATATATTTAACTCATTGGCTTTTGAGTTATCGCGTTCATATGCTTCTGAAAGCACAAACGGTCAACCCCTCATTTGATTTGACTCAAACTTTGACAGATGTCTACACCATAGATGCTAAATGTGTGTGCAGAATTGTATCCATCTAGTCCTCTTCATTTTATAGTTATCTTGTTAACTTATATTCGAACCAACAGACAGACAGACTTCCTCAGGATAAAGTTTACTCAAAATTTGACAAAAATCTGAATATTTCGTATAAAGACCGAACACCAAATTTCTTTTCCCTATGTCAAAGCGTTTATTAGTTATCTTTGTCACAGACGGACATTTTCCATAAATATGTTTTTCGAACTCATGGAAATCTAGAATTTGATTGCGTTTAATTCGAGTTCCAATTTTTTTACGATTACTCTACTTTTTTCTAAACAACGTATATGAGAAAGTTACAAGATAAAGAGACATTAAACACTATCAGTCATTAAACCAATTAATAGCCAACGCAGGGTAGAAATTACTAAAATAAAATGACCACCACCCCTATATTCATATGCTCAACAACAGAATAAAAAGTCGTTAAATACCAGAATAAAATTCTAAAAATTGAGCAAAGTAGAATCAAAATGTTTATTTAAGAAGGCTTAAATCTTCAAAAAATTACTCACGAAATAAAGTAAATTGCAGAGACAAGAGTTCTTGAGAATTCTGTTCTTAATAAATTATGGTAAATCTATTAATGGACACTACACCATATTTTGCTACAAATAAATGGACATACGAAAAAAAATAAAAAAAAATGCTACTTTTTCCTCCTTTCATCTAATAGAAATTATTTCATTCTTTATACAACTTTCAAGAATAATAATAAAAAAAAACTTACTGTAAAAAACAATCTGATTTCAAAAACATTCGGTTAAAAACTCAAATACCATGAACTTTTATTGTTATTCAATAAATGTTTAAACTTTTTGTCATATACTAAGCAGTTATAAAATTTAACCCTTTGCCCACGAAGATATTCCCGCTCGAGTTGCCACAAAAAATAAAGCGGTGAACTATGATAACTTCTCCAGTGGAAAAAGCTAAAGATGTCAGTACTTCATAAATGACTATATCAGAGTCTCGTCTTCTAGATTTCAATATATTAGTGTAATCAGTTGTTTGGGAAATAGCATTCACAATAACATTTATTATTAGAATTTGTCTTTAAATACATAAATAGATTCAGAAAGTGAACTGCATTAATATTTTCATACTGGAATTCATTAAAACTCCTACTTAGATCGTACCTTCTCTTTAGGACATTTGTATCTCTTTCAATATATATAAGAACGCAAACAATTATTCCAATTATATGTATATATTTATTGTACTTCAGTCACTGCTTTCAGGTAATCAGAGATACGATTTAAACCAGTTCTAAAAGTATTCCAAACACTTTCTCGTGTACTCTCCACTAAAGGTCTTATCCCTTTTCTATCGCATAAAATTATGGGTCTTCTTAAAAGCCACGAATATCTTGCACGGCAACAATGAACGATAGCTACGAAAAATAGGTCTTTAGTGTTTTGATCCAGCATTTTAACTGAATCTATAGCGAGAACATATATTTTAAACAATTTTTTTCTGGCGAACTAATTTTAACCGGAACAATAACTATACGCTTAAATAGGCATAGGGAGTTTTATTTATTTAAGTCTTTACGTGCATGAATTATTAAATTTAAATGTACGCTAGAATACAACAATAGACAGTCGATTGTTTGAGAAATATGATTTAAAATAAAATATAACACCATATTTTAGATTCTAAAAGTAGGTACAAAATTTCATTCATCTAGAACTCCTTGTTTCGCAGTTATAGATTTTCCATGTTCTAGAAAGGCTAGGCAGAACTATTTCTTGCGACTGAATTTCGTTCAAAATTTGATCGAAATCTATAAATTTCGTCGTAATCCTATATACCAAATTTCTAGCTCAAAGCGTTTTTGAGTTTTTGTGTTGATCGTCAGACTGATGTAATGATAAAAATTCTGTATTTTTGGATTCAGGAGATGGTGTGTGAAATGTAGAATTTCGACAAATCTGACTGATCGAAGACTGCCAAGTACAATATTTCTTCTGAACAATTGTATACGATAAATTAAAAATTATGCTCTTTTTCCCTCGAACAAGCGATATCATTATTCATAAATTATTTGATTCTAAGGAATCGTGGACTGTTCTAAACTCTAGAAAAAAATGCTTCACAGATCTTATATTTTGTATCCTGTTTTTAATTTCAATTTGTTTGAAAGTAGCTTACCATAATGTTATCTTTTTGTGGAAAATTTAAAAGTATATAAACACTAATATCAAATTTCTGAATCCTGCAGTTTTGCAAATTTAAAATGTGAATGCACTAATTTACTTCTAAATTTACTGCAATTTCTCTTACTCTTGGGTGCGGTTTGTCTATTATTTTGAACCAACTATAGCGATTTCAAATCTTTTTTTGAGACCTCTTCATAATTCATCCTTTTGTTTCCTTGTTTGCGGTTACTAAATAAAATATTGTTTCACTCGATAAAGTTGTCAGTTCCATTTTTTTCAATATTATAATTTTTAATAATATTTTTTTATTTCTTTTTTTTATAATATTGAGAAACCAGCAAATTTTTCTTCTTAACCGTAACTAACTAATAAGTGAAAACGTCGGTAGTATCGCTTAGGACAAATCCTGAATTTTGAATTTTTTATGCATATTTATTAGCAATTTTTTTTAAATATTACTTTTTTCCATCATAGATATTGCGGATTTCTATACAAATTGTAAAAATTCACGAAAAAAAAAATAACATAACCAAGAATACTTTTAAAAAACTCCATTTTATGTGCTTTGGAATTATTTTGAGCATTCGTTGCATTTGTGTCAGGAATTTAAGTTATATAACTGTTTCCTTAACAGTTGATCTTTAGAAGACTACAAGTGTTAATACAACATGTTAATAAATAAATAATACAATATGTTATTAAAAATTAAAATTAAAAATTTCCTTTTTTTTATATATTATTATCCAATGACATCTTTGAAAATTTTTGTTTTTCACACGACCAAATATGTTTACCAAGTTTTATATTAGAAATGCCAGGCATTCTTAACATACTTAAATGGCGATACTAAGATTATGAATTATGTTGTTGATTATCCCCCATGGATTGAACACCAATTCAAAGAAAAACGAGAGAAACAGGAAAGGTGGAGTGCAGAAGCTTCTGAAAGTAAAGTCCGCTGAACACCCGACAGCAAAGGTCTGACTTTGCATCACGTAAAGATGACAATCACATACTCGTTTGCACACCCCTTTTTACAGGGGTGCTCTTTCCCGCACCTCATAGATAGAACTGAAGATAAGGAGCAACCATGCCGGAAGCAGGACTCGAACCCGGGATGACCAGATCACGGGGAAGACGCGCTACCACTAGGCAAGGACGCGGGTTTATCATTTATTCGAGAGATTTGTGGAAGTAATTCATCGATAGATACTAATTGTTGATGGAAGTTCCAATTGTTGTAAAATTGTTGATAAAATCGTACCCGGAAAAGAACTGAATTATGGATAAAACCTTTAAAAGTAATTCAAAGTTTCGAAATCTTAATTGAGTCAACTCCGTTACAGAATAATTGAAGCATTTTCATGTCTTTAAGTACAAGCAATGCATAAACAAATAATTGAAATAGAAAATAGCAAGTTATAATTTATTTTAGAATAAAATGCTAATTTTTTCTTATCTTTTATGAATATAAAATAAATATTTCTATATTGTTATAATATTTAACTTTATTTCTTATATTTTTTTAAATATTTATATATTTTTATTGATATAATTTTAAAATAAATATAAAATAAATGATCATATATATAAATATAAAATTCTATCCTGTATTTCTGACAATTGAAATTTTTCGGACACACATATGAAACAAACGCAAATGGTGTATCGGTACAGCCGCCAGTAAAATACATTTCTACTGAAAAATTCTTTAAAACAACAGAATTGAGACAAAATAGAAAAAAAGTTGAATCATAAGCAAAAAATATTGATTTCGGGAAAACTTTGAATAACTAACTACCTCTTTGACCACAGAATTTACTTGATTTCCTAATTAGATGACACATTGAAATTAGATCATTTATCATTATTTTGGCTCCCATAATAACGTGAGGTCATTTAAAATATTGAAGCTGTTTTAAGGAATTTTGCATTTTAAAGTATTCTATACTTTCTCTCAATTTCAGATACAAAATTTAAAATTTAAGTGATTCGATGCAAGAATCAAACCCGTCATTGTATTTGAAGGAGTTAAGGATGTTGAATTATAAAATTATAAAAAAATGTAAACATGTAAGAATCTTGTAACTTCTGAATTTTTGCACACGATTTTTTTCTGTGTTTGATTTTTGTTCTCGTAAATCAAAATATTTGATTGCAAATAAGAAGCAAATTTTAAACTATCCTTATATTTGTAAGAATTTTATGAGAATTTTTTCAACTTATATATATACATACACATGTTAATCTGCAAAGATATATATATATGAGTTTCTGATTCTTACATAATTGGAACATTTAACAGTCATTTGAGAAAAAGGCAATTTATTTTAGCGTTCCTCAGATAAATGCATTGTTTTCGAATTCAAAGAAATAGAAATAGCCACTTAATTAATTGAATAGGATTAATAAAAATTTGGTAACCCAAAATGCATTTTTAAATAAGCAGCAATGTAAAAAAGAATTAAAGCAACCTCTTTAAAATTATTCCGTAAATAATATGTCATCTTCAAAGTAAAGTACAATGCTTAAAAAAGCAAGTCTTTTTTAAATTCATCTGTGCCAATAAAAATAGATTTTTAATTTTCAGAAATGTTTCTGTTGGAACAAACTGAAATATCATTTGTTACTTGAATGTATCTATTGTATATACAAGGAATTTTCGCTATTCTATTTATCGTTTTCGGTTTAACCTTTTAAGAATTATTTTAGTATCCGATTGCTCACAAACACATTTATCTGCAATAACAGGGATTTAATACATTTAACTAAAACTCTAAACCTTTGGTTTTCCTGTAATCACTTTATCACTAACAGATGCTATATCATTTCTACACTGGTCGAAATCCAAACGTTGCTCAACATTATGCCCATTAAATTCATTCCCAGGATAACGATTCAACTACACGATAATTCATTTACGTAGAGGAAAAAAGATTGAAGATCAAATGCCTCGGCACACCAGCACAAAACAATAATTTTCAAAAAAAGATGAGATTATATTGCAATAAAAGGTAGTAGTATTAAAAATGTGCGCATTTAAGAAATTTTTAGTCTCGCATGATTCGAAATGAAACGTTAATTATATGTCCAAAAAATCCTCAAATATTTAATAAACGAATCCTTTATATTAAAAGCAAAGTACCACGAAAAAATAATCATATCTTAACCATTAACAATGGGATAAAAACCAAGATGAAATGTCAATAAAAAAATGAACTATCAAATCTTTGCTTCAATAATAAAATATATTGCTTTAAAATAAGTTACTATTATATTTTTTTATTTTTTAAAAATGAAAAATGCAATTACACGTCTAAAACATACAGTGGTGGCCAAAAGTGTGGACATTTTTTGAAAGTTTTATGTTTTTCAACTTTGCGTGCGTGTAGAATATATTAATTTTCACTTAAATACAAATGTTTATATATCAAATTGAAGGTGAATTTAGGTAAAATGTAATAACTAAAACAGTATTACAATATCTGTATTACAAAAAAAAGTTACGCTCATTTTAGTAACATCTATCTTAGATTTGCATTTTTTTAAAGTGATACTTACACAATCAATACTTAGTAGGATAACCCTTATTTTTTAAGACAGCTTCACAGCGTCTTTTCATCGAGTGAACGAGTGTTTGGAGTTCATCTTTCGTAATCACATGATGCCAAAAATCAATTATAGATTCAATAAATTGTCTTTTATTAGATGGAAGTTTTTTTTGTACAAGATTTTTCAAACATCTCCACAAATTTTCAATTGGATTGAGATCAAGGCTGTTTCCTGGCCATGGTATACATCTATGCCTTTATTTTCAAACCATGCTTTGCATACTTTTGCTGTGTGGCATGGAGCTGAATCCTGCTGAAAAATAAATGGTGCTTTGTTAGGGAAGAAATCCCTGATGGAAGGTATCAATTTTGGTTCCGGAACAATTTCGATGTATTTTTTGCTATTCAGGATGCCATCAATCACTTGAATTCGGCCCACACCATCTGCAGATATATATGCCCAAATCATGGCATTTATTGTTGATTTATAGTTGCTGCAATGCAATCAGGATGAAGCGCTTCACCTACTCTACGTCTCACGTATTTTCTACCATCGCTACCAAAGAGCGATATTTTAGTCTCATCGCTCCAGATTACTTGCTTCCATTGTTTTTCTGACCATTTAATGTGTTCTTTTGCCCACTTAACTCGTTTTTCGAGTTGCTTTTGATTTAAATATGTTTTTTCCTTGCAATTCTAGCTTGTAGTTCAAATCCTGATAACCTTCTTCTTTTTGTTCTTGATCTTACTGCAATACCCGCTGCATTCATTTCACATCTTCTGGCATCTGATGAAATTTTTCTATCTTGAAGGCATAGCCGTTTAATTTTTCTATCGACAGTAACAGTTGTGAATTTTTTTCTGCCTGATTTGGCCTTATTTTCCACCTATTTCGTTTTTTCATAAGGTAAACAGAAATGTCGTACACCAGAACAAGTCACTGAACCACCAACTTGTCTTGCAATTTCAGCATAAGAGAGGCCATTTTCTCTCAATATGACAATTCGGCTTCTTTTTGTAGATGTCCCATCAGTTCTTCTTGTTGGTGTTGTTTGTTTAAAATTAGTTTCATTAAAAAATGGACTTAAAATATTCAAAAACAGCAATAGTCTATTTAATTGTACTAGTATGCATCATTCCGCCAAATATTTCCACAACAATAACTCTTTTATCATCCCAATAACCTAAATTATAGTTACAGACATTTGATGAGTCCTCAGAACAGTGATTGTTTTTGGCTAGTACGCTTTTATTACAAAACACTTCATTATTCAAAACGATTTATGTTTTGATTCATGTTTTTTTTTCTACTAAAATGAGCGTAACTTTTTTGCAATACTGATTTTGTAATACTGTTTTCGTTATTAAATTTTACATTGAATTACCTTCAATTTGATATCTAAACATTTGTACTTAAGTGAAAATTAATATATTCTACAAGCATGCAAATTTGAAAAACATGAAACTTTAAAAAAATGTCCACACTTTTGGCCACCACTTTATATCATTCTAATGGTTATGCTTCGAATTTTAGTATGGCGTAAAATTAATTTTTTTGTTTCAAAAATTATTCTAAAAAGACGCGAAAATTTTAATTTGTTTTTAATTTATTAAATAGCAAATAAACATTACAAAACCCTCATTCGGAGCTCCAAATTGAAAGAAAGGAAAACTTACATTTGTCACATTTGGGAGTTTTATCTATCCTGTATGTATGAATAAAAACATTTATATTTAATATTAAAAGAGATTACATAAATCATGGAAGATTGCTGTTCTTTAATAGCAAATGATTACAAATAATTTCTTTGAGAGTAATATATATATATATTACAAGAACACTGAAATCTGAAGTCTATTATTAAAACATTTATTACACTGTTTACAAAAATGCATTAAACATTTCTTGTAGAGTATTTTTTTAGAGGATATCAGAAAAAGTACTCATTACGAAATTCGTCATTAATAATAAAATTGATTTTAATTTTTATTTCAATTTTCCATATGCAGCAAATATTATTCATTAATAAATCATCAGTTTTAAAAGTAATGCTTACGCAAAATCAGAATAAAAATTTTTCACTCAATTATTATACAACAATTATTATTAATCAAACCTAAGTATTTTTGTGCAGTTAAAATATCGTAATAGGTACAATTATTTAAAACCGGTGCTTAGTTGTTATTCCAATTTCTTTTCAAATGCTCTTAATAAATAGAAAGTTATACGTGAATATCATCAAGTTGAGAAATATTATTTTACGAAATAAATCTAAAACAAGAAATAATGAATATTTTATTGAAAGAGAGCCGAAACCGGTATTTTTGGTTTTCAACTCACTAGAATTTAAATAGTTATGGTTAAAAATTATAAGAAAAGATACAAGATTTAAAAAAATCAAACACTTCAATAAAAAATCATTTCAGCCGAAAAACATATTTTCGTAGTCAATAGCCAATAAAAAAAGTAATGGATTATAAGTTTAAAATCTAGCATTGTGCTTCGTCAAAATGGTAGAATTCATAAATTATTTTTGAAAATAAAATTGTAGCATTTTGAATTTTTTTTAACTCAAGGAAGAATTCGAAGTTTCTCATACTAGAGCAAAAGAATTATTTTCTGTACTTTGCAAATTAATTTCTCTCGTGCTTGCTCTTGTAATGCTTTTTGCAATCGTTGCTCCCTGTGAAAGACTCATTTTATCAGCTGCTTGCAATTTTATCACGCTTTGTAGATAAAATTTAAGCTTTTATTACTTTTTAATTTTATTTTTCCAACAGCCTTAATCATCGGCTCAAGTGTAATTTAAACAAATACGAGATGATCCTTAAGTCAAAAGAAGGATGGTCAAAGGAAGAATTTTTAACTAATCCGCAATCCAACCGACCAAAGTATTGAGTTCTCTGATTGTCTCTAAAATAAGATTTTTTTTAATAACATGTTTTAAAGTAGAAGCAGAATTATGTATGAATAAAAAATATAACATTTTTTCTGATTTTAGTCAAAGATTTTTTTTCTGTACTTTCATCGTTAATTGTATTATTAAAGAACAGAACATATTGTCTAATTCAAACATTTTTTTCTAAAACAGGAGATTTTACATTTAATTACATAATAAGATCGAGTTAGGACTAGTCCTTTTTTACGATTCAATCGTTAAATGAGATACAATTTTATTTCTTTATGTAATTGCATAAAAATATTTTTTATCCTTTTTTAGTATTTATTTAAACATGTCCGGATGCAGTCCTTGTCATTTAGTAAGTTCAGAAGTCCGACGAATTTTATCCATTTTAAAATGGGTTGCTATTCTAACTTCACTGAAGGATTCATCAAACGTATTTGCTCTGTATTCAAAATGAATTGCTATTATTATTATTAATTATTTAACAGTCGAAAAGGAAAGCTACCTTGTAATCAACAGGCTCTCAAAAAGTTCCTATTTAATAAAGTTAATTAAAATACAAGAAGAAACTGCCAAGGATACTATAATAATTGATAAAATTATTATTATAACTTTTGTGTTTATAAGTGCTATAATTGTTCGAATGTAGCATAAGCCCTTTTTCGATTATGGCGCTGAATGAGAAAACGTACTGATGTGTAAACTTTTCATTGTTGGTATCATCTGTAGTTTCTTTTTTCAACATACTTGAGGCTGACATAGTACGATTTACTGATTATAAATTAGGTTTACGTAATAGTCTGCTAGTGTTGAGATGTGCCCATTTTAACCTCATTGCAAGAATTTAAGTCGTGGCTGCAAATTTACGATAAATGATAATGATGGCGATTAAAGTATCCAAAATGTTACATCATAAAAATTGTACATATCATTTTTGAACAAATCCTTCATCATTTTAATTCTGTGTTCCATCTACCTGTTCGTGTATATGAGAATTTGATTCATAGACAAATATACTAATTAAATGAAAATCGATTCGTACTTTTGATCAATAAATTTGTGACCTTTCTAGAGTGTTTGTCCCAATCGGTCAAAGGAAATACTTTCAAAATGTAAAGGCTGTTCTGCTCATTATACATCATAGTTAATCACAAAACATGTGATATTCAGAAAATAGACTGCAGAATTTGTTCATAACTTATTATTTCCGGTAATAAATATCTCAATATAAGAAAAAAAGATGGCGAAAAGATTTGATCTTATTTTTCTGGCGTAGGAGTCATTTTCGACTTAACTGCGCAATACAAAAAGGAGAATAGAGAAAATGTTTGAAGGAAAGTTTCCGAACCAGAGCGATATAGATGATCGATGAAAATTTTCGAGCATAATAATTAAATAACATTAAAACGCTCCTAAAATAGAATCCCAACGACAAAAAACACATATCAGTATTAAACAGAATTTGCGTATGATAGTCTTATGTATTATAATTTTTTAATTTATATGCAATATTTGTGTTATCGCATATTTTTATAATGACTTTTTTGGTTTCTGTTCATTAAATTAGATTTCAATTCACTTTGGAATATTTGCATCTAATTATTATATAGTTTTATAGTCCCACCTTCAAAGTTATCAATTTTTCAATTGGCCAACATACAATTTTTTCAATCGTGGCATTTTCATTTACATATTTTGAATTCCATTTTTCTGTAAAAATCTGCAATTTATTTTCTTTCCAGTTATATATATACACAAATTTTTGAATATTTGACTAAATATATAAGAAATATTAAATATGATTTCTTCTAAAATAATATATGCAGGAATACTATTTATAAAAATACACCAATCCAAATAGAACTTTAGAATCATACGAAGAACATCTTCAAGAGATATGGTTCTATTCAAATGCGTCCGATTACCACTGAGTGCTAATTGGACATTTCTTTTTAAAAAATTAAGAGCTTTCTAATTTTTTAAGAATTGGAACTCGGTTTCGGTAGAAGTTGTACCATTTAAGAATATATTTTTCAAAGTTTAGAGTGGAACTTCAATCAGTCTTTATATGTATGTATACAACTTGTGCTTGCAAAATAAATTCTTGATATCAAATTTAATAAAAACATATTATATTTAGCAGCTTTATAACAGTAATGCATTAATATTTTTGATTATTTTTGAGGGTCGGAAATCTTCTTAAAGGGTGAAATATAATTATAAAAAAACCATTAACCATAAACAATGTGTACTTTGGTTTTTTAAAACCAATAAATAACAAGTAAATGTAAACGGGACAGCAAATACTGCAGGTAGTGAACAATGTTTTGCCTGAGGATCCTTTCAAAAAGATCTTGAAATAAATGAAAGTTATACAGCTTCGAACAAATAATTTAGGCGATTTCACATCACAGGAATTATTTGAAGACAAAATTATATTCAACTTTTGAGTCAACTATTACTTTTTATAAAACGGACGATTTATTTCGACTTGTAAACAATATGATTTGCAATCAAAAAGTGAGAATTTCCTGTTAATCATATTTTTTCAGTGAATATAGAAGAAATAAGTTTCTTTGAGTTTTCTCTTCAGAGTAATATATTACTAACATCCTTTTGTAACAGACGGTGCGTTTGGATTGATGGTAAAAAAAATATTTATTTTAACATTTGATCTAAAATAGTTTTAATAACAATCTCAATAAAATAATTATAACTTCACAGTTTTTCATTAGATACATAGCCTATACTATTTTACAATCCTGTTTTTTTTTTCAATAACTTTTTTCTCATTTCTGTCTTTTATTCATTTTTCTCATTTCATCCAATAACATGACAAGAAGGGGCAGAGAGGCGAAAATAGGGCCTATTTAAATAATGATTAGTATCTTATGATTTAAAAACAAAAAAAGGTAATAATACTTACATTAAAATTTTAAATTTTTGATAAAAGAATACCTTAACATTTAATATTGAAATCCCTCAACATGAAAGAATAAGCGGAATCATAATTTCTTGCCCATTCACAATGTTAAAATATAAGATAAAAAATTCATAAAAGAGAAATTAATCTGAATTTCACTTCAAAAATGAAACATATTGCCGTAAAATAAATTTAAAATATTGTTTTAATTCATTAAAGATATAAAATACTATTATGCGTCTAGTACTTGTATCTTTGAAATGATTATACTTCGAATTTCAGTATGTTGTGAAAATAATTTTTTGCTTCTGAAATTATTGAGGAAACGCGCCAAAATTTCTTTTGTTTTATAACTAATTAAACTGTTAACAATCATTACAAAATCCTCTTTCGGATCTGCACACTGCAGGTTTTTAATATGCATATTTGCCGAAGCTGGGTTTCTATTTGTCCAGCATGTGTCAACACATTTATCTTTACTATTAGAAGAGAATATACAAATTATTGAAAATAAAATTCACATTGAATTCACCGAATTTATTCCTTCATTGCAAATGAATACAAAGAATTTCTTAGAAAGGAAAAAATATCACAAAAATATTCGAATCTTATGTCTATCATAAAAATATTAAACTATTTACAAAAATGCATTAAATATCTGTTGTACAGCATAATCTACAAAATATGGAAAAAGGAATAACTTGCGAAATTAGTCATTAATATTAACTATAGATTTTACATTTTATCTTAATTGTCCAATTGGAGCAAATTTTCATTCTTTAATTAATCATCAAGTGAAAAAAACATAATTTATTACACCAATTCAAAATCAAAGTATTGATGTCGATTATTAAAGTTATGAATCTATCAGAATTTCAATTAAAATGTCGTAATGATATATGAATTAAAGCGGAAGCAGGGAATAACGACTGTTTTATTAAAAGGCTTAAAACTCTATGTTTGGTATAAACTCACAAGAATACAAATCACTAGGATAAAAAACTATAAAAAAAGATTTTTTAAAAATTAAAAACAATACACTTTAATATAAAGTCATTTAAGCTGAAAAACACATTTTCATTGTCAATAATAAAATTAAAAAAAATAGCTCTAAGTTTAAAATCTATAAAGTACTTCGTCAAATTAGTAAAATTCGTAAAAAGATTTTAAAAATAAAATTGTAGAAATGACAGTTTTTTTAACTCAGTAACGAATTTCATACTAGAGTACTTGGCAAATTAGTATCACTCGTGCTTTTTTTTGTGATGACTTTTAAAATTCCTGCTGCTTGTAAAAGATTTTTCACAAGCTGGACATTTATATGGCTTTTCTCCAGTGTGTGTCCTTTCATGAATTTTAAGACTACTCATATGAGCAAAACATTTATTACAAAATTCACACACATACGGCTTTTCGCCAGTATGTAATCGATAGTGGACGATGAGATGTTCTTTCAGCCTGAATTTGTTCCCGCATATACCGCATTCATAAGGCTTTTCGCCAGTGTGCATTCTGTAATGTCGTTCGAAATGTGATTTCTTAGAGAATTTTTTCTCACATATATGGCACATAAAGGGCTCATTGCCAGTGTGTGTTTGATAATTCGGTTTAAGTGAATCTTTCCTAATGCAGGTATTAGGAAATATCTTCTTACTAGCACAGATTCCTGAAGGTCCAGCCACAGCATTGTCATCTTTTTTGGTAGAATGAAGTTCCTTCACGTAGGTAGACTTTTTCGTCTTCTTACTGTGAACGTGAGAGTGGACTTCGGGTGAAATATGTTCATCATTTACACATTCTGACACTTGCCTTTTGCCATTTTTCTGTTCGTTTCTTCCCGATTGCAGATCAGGATTCTCAGTTGAATTCGCAGTTCCTGAAACATTATTATTATTATCTGAAACATATTCTATAACATATTCTAGAGAATCCATAAAATCATTTTTATCTTCTTTCAAAGACTGCGATTTGCTCTCTTCAAGTGACATTTTACATTCTTCATCAGGTTTCGCGTGCATCGGATCCGATCCACTTGATCCACTTTGATTTTGTATATCAATACCACTCGATCCGGCAGTGGCTTGTTCTCTGTTATAGGTTTCGAAAAAATTATTTTCATGTCTGTTATTAAATTCAATATTTTCTGAAGAAGCCATAAAAGATGCCTTTTTATTTTTTTGTACTTGAATCTCTTGAAAATCTGACATGGGATGAAAATATGAACTATCAGAAGGATTCTTTAGTTGTGCATAGTTGGAGCTCCCTGCAGATTTTGTAGACTTGCCACTTTCATTATTTTGAAATAGAGAAATACTTGTGAGCTCTGATCTTTTATTTTCCTTTCGTTCAAAATCTCGACTTGAATCCTGAGATTTGTCATTCAAATTTTCCGTTCATTTATCGTTTCCTTCATCAAGGTTGTCATCTGATTCTGCTCGCTGTTGTATTGAATACCTGTAGTAAAATTTCTTGTGAATGAAGCAAGGGTGATCCTCGCCACTTCTTAGTATATTTCCTCAACGTTTGCAACGGCTTTTACATATTATTTTAACCCAAAATAATATTGTCTTATCACAAATGTACAATAAACTTGTATAGAAGCGAAGAAATTGGAATTTATGTAGTTATAGCAGTTTCATGCTGTTGACGTTGTATTGAGTTTTTATATTTCTCAGAACTTTCTACAGTTAAAACAGATTTGAAACTTTAATAAATTAAGAATTGAAGGTTTCTTAAATAACATACTAGAGCCTCTTGTAGTAGATTTAAATATTACACTCGATTCTAATAATGAAAAAGAGACCTGATATTTAACGTCAGTCTTCGCTTCACGTGATTACCTATTTTAATATTTGAATTACCTTAACATGGAAATCAATTAAGTTAATATAAAAAAATATTACTTCTCCTACTTTAACAGAATTAACGTAGAGAGAATGGGTGATGAAAGATTATTTTTTTTAACTTGAGTCCTCTAGTTGGTTTGAATTGATTACTATGAGTGTATTTTCATGATTGATTCGAACAATCAAAATCCCCGGAGATATATGAATTTGAAAAACGATTTTATAAAACAAGATGAAAATAAAAGTCAAAGATTTAAAAATAGAATTACACATGGCTATTAAATAAAAAATTACATTTTATTAAAAATATTTTCTTTGAATGCAATCCTTTAACTGCACTAATAGCTATGAAATGGTTTGAAATTCAATGAGATTTTATTAAAAAACTATTTATCAAAATATTTTACTGATTAAATTAAGATTTTTTTAGTTTCATCTTCCTATAAACCAAAAGAGACAGTTCAAAAATTTTTGTGGATAATTTTTATTTTCTGTGGATAAAAAAAAATTTCAATGCATATTTATGATTATTTACTTCTTAGTTATATTTCAGTAATCAGATCATGCATGAAGGATAATTTTGGAACGTTACTGAGAAGAAATATAACATCAGTAAAATAAAACCCGGAAGCAAATCCTGCAATCCATTCATCTTTAGCAGTTTGGGGGTTTCTATTTCAAATATTTCTCTAGCATAAATTTTGTTGATAATTAACAGTATGTTCCACGTCTTTTGACCATTGTTCGAAATTAACATGTCCATTCAATATAAACCATTTTTAAGCACTTAAAGAAGTGTAAAGGAACACTGAGGACACCCTTGTTACTAATTTTACACACTCAACATGCTGACAAGTACTGAAAATTAATAACTTTAGAAAGAATAATTTGATATAAATAAAGGAATAAATATTCTTATATAATTACAAATTTGGTCTTAAATACAAGGATCATGCAACATATTTTCAAGAAAAAGGGATGTAAATTGCATTTTAACTATAGTTCCTTGCGCGAATCCTTGCTCTGACACTGGATCTATGAAATACTGGAACATCCACCGCAGGATGTCGACTAAATTTTGACAATCTATTTTTTTTTTCATTTCATGTCCTTGTAATGGAAAGCAATAATTTAATGCTCATCAACGGTTAAGTCAATTTTATACTTAGCAAAATCTTGAGCCAAAAATTCAGTATTTACCACATTTATCTTTAATTACAAAATTAGGTCTTCTGCACATTATCTATTGGATTCAAAATTGGATTATATTTTTTAGTGCGCGATTTTTAGTAAGATTAAAAAAATTTGAACTAATTTAAAAATATAAAATAAACGAAATATCAAGGTACCAAAATAAATGCAACTTATATGGATAAATGCCTTTTGAAATTCAGAAATGCTTAGAAATATAAATAAGTAATTAGGAGAATAAAGAAACAAATTCTATATTAAATAATAATCCTCAGATCAAATACTCTTCAAAAAATAGCTCAGAATTTTCAATTGAAGCCACACTTCATGGCGTATTGAATGTAAATAAATGATAGCCTAATGGAAATTTAAACAAGAATTAAATATCAAATATAGGATTAGGTATTAGCACGAAATATTCGCACATGCACATAACAACTGCAAATTTTCTTAAAACTAAAAATTCTGCACAAGTCTTCGTTTGGAATCTTTGAAAAATTTTGTAGTTGTTTTTTATAATCGCACTAGTCATGGGCACGCCCACTGACTTTAGAAGTCAGTGATTTTAAGCCAATAACACGTCTCTTGTTTTTCAATAGCGCCATCTAGGACAAAGAGTTCGACTTAGCTTTACACATGTCACAACTCTTTTAAAGGGGCGGACTTCATTCATGCATTTCATTCACAAATCGTAATTTAGACCTGAATCAGAGAACCATCACCCCTTATCCAGTACCCTCAGTTGTATTATTCTCGACTTGGAGGACTTTGTAACCCCTACAGAGTTATACGCGCGCCAGCCACCGCACACTCGGGGAGTCTTCGGCCGACCGTGTTCGAACTCGCAACCCAAGGTACGCGAATCCAACGCCTTACAAACCGGGCTATTCCGGGCATTTTATTCACTACTTGTTGGAGGATGTATGTCATTCAAATATCTAATATTAAGTTTTATATCAAAACAAGAAGACAAGAAAGGCACATTATAAAAATGTGTGAAATGTGTTTATAGCAAATTTATCTCGGATGTGACAAAATTAAGTAACTTTTATTCCTTTTGTGAACAAGATTGAATACTGATTTTTTTAATGTTTTTCTTCCTTTCAATTTCAAATGAAGTTTCCTTTTGCAAGAAATGTGATATTTTTCTTTATAACTAAGAAATGTATCTGCAATTAATTTCCAAGCATGGAATAATCAGTTTCAAACTCATGAACCATAAACCCCCCAAAATCACCATCGGCTTTCAGGAAAGAAAAGAAAAATAAATCAATCTCACCATACATTTATTTACCACTTTTGCCGATAATTTCCTTCTTTTACTCTTTTCACCAGCGTAATTAGATCATTTAACCCTTTGCACTCGGAAAAGTATTTCGATGCGTAAATATTCATCTAATAAAAATACATGTTAATTACTCCAATATATATATATATATATAATTAAATTTGAATTCTCCCGCTGAATTAATTTGCGCCTTCTTACTACTCTGCAGGTATTTTTAACAATCAAAATTAAATAAATAAACCGTCAAAATAATACACCGTCTTTCAAAGTGTGTGATAGTCATTATCCGAGTGCAAATGTATAAAGTCTGAAAAGCTAATATCAACCTCATATCATTGTCATCCTGTTCATTTAAGGAGTCATTATTTTTTCTATTACCTGTCAACATTTCTTGTATAAACTATTTATTTTCTTTCATCATTTCAAATTGTATCTGAATGCAGACTAATTTTCAAGCAATGTCTTCTATATAGATAAAAATAAAGACTAATATTGGTCAGTACTCATATTTCTAAATTTCATATATCAGTGAAAAGAAATAAAAACACGGCGATTGCATTTTGTAAATATTCTGACTTTTCCCAAGGAACTAAGGAACTGAAGAACATCTTGGGATCTAAAAGAGAAGCATGCTTCACCTGAAATGACTTCCGTAGATTCAAGTAAGAGCGACGAAATGACTACCAGTGAGGAAAAACAATGTGTTCCATGAACGATGATGACATTGTCGTTGCTGGACTTTCAGGAATAAGTTGGCATAAGAAAAAACGGATTTGTGATATTTGTTCTAAAGAGTTTGAATGTGAATGTAGTCTTCAAAAATATTATCGAAAACACACTGGGAAAAAACCTTTCGAGTGCAGATTTTGTCAAAAATTATTTTCTTTGAAGATAATCTCACATATCAAGAAAGACAATGGCGAAAAGCCCTATGTGTGTTATATGTGTCAAAAAGCTTTTTTTCAAAATAATGCCCTTAAAAATAATATTCAGAGTCACAATGGAGGAAGACCTTATAAATGTTTAGTTTATGAGAAAACTTTCAAAAGCAGCAACCATCGCAATTTGGCATCGCAGGACAAAACATTGATGAAATCAGTCAGGGAATAAGACAACTCATTCTTTTTCTGTAGTATGAAATTACTTCAATTTCTTTATGCAATTGAAATTTAGTATTTGTATTTATTCCAAATGGAAAAATTAGTAAAAACTGAAAATTCAATTTCATTATGAATGACGAATGTCCCAGAGGATTTCGTTTCTTTATACATTGAAAATCGCATTCTGCCGGAGCTATGCAATGTGTTTTATGAATGTTTTAATAAATATTAATAAAATTTGTATTACTTTTCGAGTCGAATACCTCTGCGATACTTTTTTTTTAATTTTTTTATAAAAATTTTGAAATCGTTTTCGTTTCAGTTAATATTTTTAGAACTTGGAAAGATAAGAATGTGATGATCCGATAGATTTTCAATTAATGAAAAAATAGCAGAAATAATTTTTCGATTGCAAACTTCTGAAAAATTGGAGCACATAAAATTATTTTTGCAGCATCACAAAAGTCAAAGTATTATCTTTTCTCAATACCGCTTGCCGCATCTAATAAAATATAAGTATTTTAATCAATTCCGTTTGCCAGCGATTAAGCTTGTCATGGCTACTGTAACAAACGACAGATCACTAAAACCGCGACCTTAAATGTCATCCTGCACTTCCTATAAAAGGTTGAGATATGTTTTTGTCAGTACGATTATATGCTAATGACCATGTTCCCAGTTTGACATTGCATGTTTCCTTGCATGGTTTATTCTTTCTTAATCTGCTTTCTTGTAAAGAATTCTGTTTTTGTTTTGTTTTTTAATATTTTTTTCTTGAATTTTTCTACAGTCATATAGAAAAAAAATATGAAATATGGTAAACGAAATTGCTCTTATCTTCATAAGAATCAGTTTGTTTAGTTTAGTATAAACGTCCCTTTTTAATCAACACTACGGCTATTTTGAGAAGGACCTCGTCATTTTGAACAGTGGTCAAATGACGAGGACTACAACTGTGCTGCCTCCCCCTCAACACCACGCCACACCAGCGGAAGGACGTTTTATTTGCACCAGACACGCTTACGCGACGGTTTTTCTGTAGAAGGGGGTCTCGAACATGAAACCTTACCACCAAGCCAGCACGACCCTTCATAAGATTCAAATTTAAAATATTATTCCATAGATTTGAGTAGTACATTCTTTGCCATAATTTCCGCCTGTGTTTTGATCAATTAAATATATGTTCCCCTTTCCACCATCTCTTTTTCAGTGAAGAGGTCCCCTAATTAACAGCTAATTACGAAGGATAGGCAAATGGCTTTAATGGAAGCCAACTTGTTAACATGTTTCCCAATGTAATTAATTAATTTCGAATCGATGATATTATTTCCGTTTTAATATCTTATTTAACGCAGTAAAAATTAATCTTATGGAATCATGCTGGTATGATTTCGAAATTTGTAGAGGAAGGGAATACCTTAGGTGTCGCCCATATCATCTCATCGTGGTTCAAAATTACGAGATCCTTTCCCAAATAGCCCTAGTGTTGCTTTAAAAACGGGACGTTAATATAACTAAACCTATGAAATCCTCGTCAAATGTATCGGGTTTAGTGTGCAGCAGCTCTTTCAATTATTTTTTAAACATTCCTTGTCATCTAATCACATTTTAAATTAAAAAAATAACTTAGACGAAATTATATATAATACATTACATGGATTGCATTATTATTATTTTCAAGTTTCATAATAGATTAGTGCATATTAAAAATGAATCTACCTCAGGTGTCTTAATTCCGGAGGTACCTGTCCGATCCAATCTCCTTTAGAGTTTATCCTTTCCTTCTCCTTCCATTTGTAACCCCGTTCTAATTTTTTTTATATATTTTTGACTCGAAGATAGGATATCTATGCACACGCCGATTCATTTCTTCTCTTTCTATATTAATTAAATGAAAACACGCTCTCTCTATGTGTGAGGGTATTAACATTGTATAAAGTATACACTGTTTAAACTAAGTCTACCAAATTTGCTTTTGAGGGAAAACATACGCAGTTCAGTGAAACTTTATTAAAGGTCATGTTTTTCAATTAGTAAAAAAAAAAAGGTGTTTATGTCTTTAAAAATATTCAAAACATAACCATATAATTTAAATTGAAAATCACAAATTATAAATTATTTGAGAATGCTATTTTTTTTATATATTTTATGAGACACATATAAAAAATACTATCATGCATTTTTCAGAATTAAAATTTTTCTTGCATACATATGAAACAAAAGCAGATGGAGATTCGGTACGGCGGCCAGTAAAAAGCATTTGTAATGAAAAATTTTTTAAAGAATAAAATAGAGGCATAGCAGAGAAATAATTGCATTAGAAGTAAAAATATTGAATTCAGATTTTAATAGCTAATTCATTGACTTACGAATTTCCTTAATTTACTAATTAGATGACACATCAAAATTGGATCATTTATAATTATTTTCACTCTCATAATGATGTGAGATTATTTGAGATATTGAAGCAGTTTTAAAGTAATTTTGCATTTTAAATAACTTTATACTTACACTTAATTTCAAATATAAAATTAAAAATGTAGTGTTCGAATCAAATTTCTCATTGTATGTGAAAGCGTAAAGGATGTTGAGTTATAGAACAATAAAAAATTTAAATAAAGTATCTTATAACGACAGAATTCCACTTGAAAAATTTAGAATATAATTCAGAAGCAAATATTAATTTTTGCTTATCTTTTATAAGATTATTGATTTAATTCAATCTGCATACACAAAATTGTAAGAATTTCTCATTCTCAAAAATGGAAAATTTAACATTCAATTGAGTGAAAAAGCAACATCCTTCAACGTTCTTTCAGATTAATACATTATTTTAAAAATCAATGAAAGTGAAATGGCCACTTAATTTTTTGAATCGGATTCAATAAATTATTTGATGAAAGTAACCCGAAAACCACTTCTAAAGAAAAAAAAATGTAAAATGATTATAATAATCATTATTAAACTATGTAGAAGAAAACATGTCTTCTACCAAGCAAATTCAAATGAATTATAACAAAAAAATTCTTTGTAAAATTCATTTTTGCCAATAAAAACACATTTTTAATTTTCCAGTTGGAACAATTTGAAATAACATTTATTTATTAAACGCATATATCGCACAATTATATTAGTGTGCTGACTGCGCACACACACATTGTTCAGCAATAACAGAAATTTAGTATCTGTAGTTTAAACCCTGAAAATTTCGTTTTCTGGCATTCATTTTATCTCTAACACGATGCAATTATTCGCTAGTAAAATCAAAGCTGTGCTTAAAATACTTTCAAGTTTAATGCCTAAATTCCAGTAAGTTCATTCCCAGGAAAACGATTCGAAGACATGGTAATTCATTAACGTATAGGAGAAAAGATTGGTACATCAGCACAAAACAATGGTTTTCGAATCAGAATGAGATTATACTACAAGAAAAGGCGGCAATATTAAAAATACGTGCATATAAATAATTTTTAGTCCTTCATGATTCGAACCGAAACGTTCATATTAAGTAAAAAATTCTACAAAACTTTTAATAAAAGAATATCTTGCATTGAAACGACACAACGAAAAAATAAGCCGAATCACATGAATTTGGTCCTTAACAATGGGGGGAAAATGTAAGATGAAATGTTAGTAAAAATAATGAAACTATAGAAGTTTTATGTCAACAATTGAATATATTGCTAAATAATAGTTAAAAAAATGTTGTTGTTTTTTAATTTGTTAAAAATAGAAAATACCAATACACGTTTAAAACATGTAAAGGATTATTCTTCGAATTTTGTATGGTGTAAAATTAGTTTTTTGGAAATTATTGTGCAAAGGTGCCAAAATTTCACTTGCTTTTTAATTAATTAAATTCTGAACAAATATTAAAAAAACATCGTTTGGACCTCCAAATTTCCAGCATTGAAAATTCACATTAGACAAATTTGCAAATTTCATTTGCCATGTATGTGTCAACTACTCGCACGTTCATCTTAAGTACTAAAACAGATTTTTCAAATAATTGGGAAAATTGATACTGAAATTTTTTCTTTCATAGAAAATGACTACAATGAATTTCTTAGAATAGAAAAAAATACCAAAGAGACATTAGAACCTTAAATCTAATATAAAAATATTTATTACATTTTACAGAAATGCATTCAATATCTCTTACAGAACACGATCTTCAAGATATTCAGAAAGGTATTCATTGCGAAATTCGTCATTAATAATAAAAGTAGTTTTTACATTTTTTCTATATTTTCCGATTGAAGTAAAAATTATTCATGAATAAATATTAAAGTCAAAA